>JALPQI010011053.1:0-38520 GCA_025490895.1 Thaumatotibia leucotreta
AAACCTTGATAAAATGAATAATTGAGCAATTATGCAATAGGTAAAGAAATTTAGTACTTGCACACTGTTTGGCAAGTAGGTGACATCAATAGTGGACAATAATTTATTTTAATAAACAACGAAACGTGTTATAGCTTGACATTTAATACAAGATGTATTTTTTTACAGCTGCCAGTAAATCGCTTTTTGTCAAATCAAGCAAAGCCATTATTTTTCTTACTAATGCTGAGGGCAATTTTATAAAGTTTATCAGAGAATTATAAATATTGGATGTTGAAGTTGATCCCAATCTCCGTTGGTGATCTTGGTCGTTTTTTTCTTTGGTATATTATGACATCCAATATTTATAATTTATACAGGATGATTACGGGGGCGTGATCCCAACTGTGAAAAAATGTGTTAAGACGGTCTTTCTGAACAAAGTTTCCCATGGGGACCTATACGAACAAAACGTACTTTTTTTTACGACTTATTAAGTTCGAGTTCATTAATATGTTTCTCCATACTGATTCCTTGCAATGTGTTTACATAATTATGAAACGAGACTGGAAGTTATGAACACTTCCGCACCGGTCGGTATGAAATCAGTATTTTTTTTTGTGATGTTCATATTTGTTCCATGGGAAACCTTATTCAGAAAGACCAACTCAACACGTTTTTCAAAGTTGGGATCACGACCCCGTAATCACCCTGTATATTAAGTAGTGTGACTACTCTGGAAAAAAATGAAAACACAAATCAAAATAAATTGATTTATTATTAATAAATAATTTGATTTGAGTTTTCACAATTACTATATTAGAGAAATTTATTAAATTACACGTAGACAGATTATAAATGCCTCATGCAAACACAACCTCACGCACTTAGGTTCCGTTCGTTTTTAATTTTAAATATGTATAGTATTAATTGGCATACATTTATAAGGTCACTAAAAGTAGCGCAGGTGGCAGAAAAAATGTCGGTGAAAGTTAATTGGACCAAAAAAATAAATGATGCGTAAAAAATCCGATATTTTCAAAAACATTACAATTACCGGCGATGCAATTAAACTAAAGCAATTAAATGCATTAAACCAACCGCGTTGTTCATACAGATGTGACAAGATACGCCGATGAATCGTATCTGAAGCAAGAAGGTCCTATGTAACTCGGATATTATACAAGGTGCTCACGAGGCAGGGGAAAGACTTTTATGGTGTAATACTGATCTAAATTATACTGGCTGTTATAAAAATGGTGAAAAACGATAATAAAACATGAATCTATTAATGATTTTGAAGAAATTTTTACTATGGGACCAAATACAGGTATTGACGAGAAAAAAAAAATGGACTCTACTCAACTTACAGTCAACTTAGGCCCATTTCTATGGAACAATGGAAGTGTAGATTCTTGAGTTTTCTTATTATACCTACTAAAATAACACATGAAATTGCTGGATTCTGACGAATTTCAATGGTAATGAAATATTTTTCCAGATAATGACTTATTTTTTATTCACTAGGTAATTAAGGGTAAAAATACTAAAAATAATGAATGCGAATTCTAAACACCTTCACAATACATATGGAAAATAAAATAAAAGGTTAATGTGAATAAAAAAACAATAAAACGAATATTTTTAAAAACGTACGCTCAAACACGCAAAAAAATGAAATTCGACTTAATATCACGTAGTTTTTTTTCTTCTTTTAGCCTAAGAAATAAGAGGATATTTTTTTAGTTTCTTCGTGATCACCGTGTATAGAGTAGACATACGACTTATTGGTTCTGGGATTAAATATACGTGACGGCGGTTATCTTGCGGTTGCAGTTTAATTGATCTGAGGCAGTCTGACTGCTTACGACTTTAATGGGGGGTGAGAATCAGAAAACGGATATGGTATACGAAAATAATAGCTATACGCTTTTGTACTTGCTACGGAAGACCAGCAGTGTTATTCACTAAGGAAACCGCCTTGCTATCAGCGTTGTGTCAGCGCTGCGGCAGCGTCGAGCCTAAAAATGGTATTCACTAATGCACTTTAAGCGACACTAGCGCTCGGCGACGAATGCGGCGTGAGCTGGAACTACACTGCGTCGAGAGTTACCGCCTACAGTTCGACGACGAGCTGTTTTACATTAGTGTATACCGTTTTTCGCAGCGCTGCGCTCGACGTCGAAGTGAAGGCGGGCTCGTCGTCGAGCTCGTTGACGAACGCAGCGTCGAATGTGTGAATAAGAGAATAGCATAGCAGCGCTCTGCGACCCTACCATGAACACCGAAGTTCATTTTCGGGGATTTTTCTTTGTCACTCTAATGACGCCTTCGTTGGAGTAACAAATACAAATCCTCGAAATTTTCGAACTTAGGTGTTCGCGGTAGTAGGCCTAGCATCTTTGATGCATCATTATATGCGGAGTAGTACCCCATTGCAGCTCCTACCGCAACAGACTTTCACCTTTTTTTTTAGCTCTGTGTTTTTAAATGTATCTGTATTTTCTCTCTATAGATGTAAGAATGTGTCTGAATGTTCTGCGTGTAATTGTCGTTGTGAAATAAATGTATTTTCTTTCTTTCTTTCTTCTCTACTTTATTACTGTAGTGATCGACACTACATATACATATTCACCTAAACAATGGTCCACAATTTTAACTTCCAAATAACCAGTTCCAATCTTCTTTTTGGCTGTATCTAACCCCCTTATTCATAAACGTCTGCTGGCTAACTTAACAAGCCGCTAATAATTGTTTGTCCCATTTGCTCCTATGGACACATTGTTAAGACTGAAAGAGACAAACAATTATTAGCGGCTTGTTAAGTTAGCAGACGTTTATGAATGGGGGTAAGTTTTTATTTTATTATTAATGAGTAGTTTTTACCTATCCATAGCATGATTAATATAACAATTACACCTAATGGAAGATATTCGATTAAGTTTTGGACCATTGTTAGGGAGCCTATGGGCTATAAGTAGTTAGGTGGTTTTAAGGTACTGACTAAAAACCTTGAAAAGCACGAAATATATTCACAAAGTTTAGGATACTTTGATTGCAAAATTCAAACAA
The DNA here is from genome assembly GCA_025490895.1 of Thaumatotibia leucotreta. Lineage (NCBI taxonomy): Eukaryota > Metazoa > Arthropoda > Insecta > Lepidoptera > Tortricidae > Thaumatotibia > Thaumatotibia leucotreta. Next base: position 3,052 of record JALPQI010011053.1, read on the forward strand.
ATACTTTTTCATCACACTTGCTGTCTAAGCGCGCCATTGCTTGCATGCATAGCGGGAATAATAGAAGGTGAAATTCCCTAGGGAGTAAAAGAAATGTTAGTACGTCATTTAATAATATTATGTCTTAAAACTTATTTTTTTGTCGGCAAGTGTGATGTAAAACATTGTATGCATCACGGTCGGTAAAGGTGATATCAGACGGTTCATTTTTCGTTCATTTTTTCGTTTCATTCGGCATCTTTCACTTAAAATGACACGTCTGACCACGGAGTGAAACAAAAGTGCCGAATGAATTCATTAGTGAACCGATCCAACAATGTTGGATATTTTCATTCGGCATATTTCACTCGTACTCCGAATGAACGGAAAATGAACAGTTCATTCCGTCTGAACACGGAATGAACTGTTCACTCGGATTCGGCCGACCGTTGCTACTCGAGCGTTTAAATCTATCGTCCTCGAGACACGACTTCATTGGACGCCATATTGACAGAAATGCGGAGTGAATGTTCATTTCTATGTCATTCCAGCTTTGCTGTGTGAACATGGAATGAAACAAAAATGAAGCATTCACGCGAGTGAACATTCATCCGAGTGAACCGTCTGATATCACCTTAAGCGGAATACTAACTCGATTCATAAAAACGCTCCGCCTACGGCGTCGGACTTCTAACACTCTCGTTAGTAATTGCGTAGGTACTTACCTCCCTTGATGCACAATGTACTATTACATTTTGCTTTGTACTCTCGTAAGGGTAAGTAACGCAAACACAGCAATGGTTATAAAACCAAACTGAACATTGTAACTTTACTACACATAATAGGGCAAAATTTATTAGACTTTTATTACTAATATGACATAAAACTGATCCCCATACATTATTATCGAACCGCAATAAAATAGTTATTTGCCAAACAAAATCCCGGCTTTAAAGCGAAACCTGTTCTGAGCTGAAATATGGTTACATGAAAACCGATACGAAAAGATAAATAAAACATTGTATATGATATTATTCCGTCGAACAGCTTTGAAAAGGAGTATCGAGAAACTTATGGTTCATCATCATCTCAAGCAGGCCTCTCTCCTACCATCTTTTTTAGGGTACCGTAGTAAACAAGTAACCCTTATAGTTTTGCCATGTCCATCTGTCCGTCTGTCTCTCCGCAGCATAGCTCAGTGGCCGTCGTTATTAGAAAATTGCAATTTGGTACAGGTATACATACCGATCACGCCGACAGAGTGGTAGAATAAGCAGTAGAAGAAAAATCGGGCACTCCAATTGTAGTAAAGTGGAGCTCATTTTTCTATTTTGCTGAAACCCTATATAGTGTGGGGTATCGTTATAGATCTTTAGAAAAAATTAAGAATCTCAATTATTTATCCCATGTCAATGTTTTCGGAGATAACCGCTCAAAAATTAAAGTAATATGTCTATGACGATGCTGCTGGCCATCATCACCAATCTTCTAATATCTTGCGTTTTCTTTATAGGTTTAAACACTTCTTACCGATTCCCACCAAAATTCTTTTTATTCAAAGTATCGTGTTGCCGGTCATAGATTAAAGTGATGTATGCTCTACCAATATGTCGCAGGGAAACCTGGATAGACTTGAACGACTTCTTAATAACTGCATTCGATTTATTTTTGGCCTACGAAAGTATGACCATGTGTCTGCCTATCGTCGGCAGCTTCACTGGCTGTGGATTCGAGAGCGCAGGAGTGTTAAAATTTTGTGCACACTGTTTTCTATTTTACATGACCCTGCTGCGCCTCATTAGTTAAAATCCAATTTCAAATTTGTCACCGCCAGGCCAGGCTGCGAGCTTCGTTCTTCCCGTCAACTAATTCTTAGTGTCCCCTATCATCGCTCAGTCTCATTCTCTAGCTCCCTCACTGTGCAAGCCATCCGACTTTGGAATGCTCTCCCTCTAGATAGTCTAGATATACGTCAAGCTCAAACTAAATTCACCTTTAAGCGCAAGTTGCGCAAGCATCTCTTTGACAACTCTCAAGATTAATGTTTTGGTACTTTAGAAAATAGCAGGTATATTATTATATATTTTGATATTTATAGCTTTATCATCTATATTTTGCATATCTATTGATACTATATTATTATTAGCAAGTACTCATATTTTGTTAGTGTATTTAAGTATGAACTCTTCACATCGCGCACCATTAATGTTTATCTGTTTGGCCTGTAGGTTGACTGGTAGAGAATGCCTTATGGCATTAAGTCCGCCTGTTGTATCTGTAGTTTTTACTGTGCAATAAAGTTTAAATAAATAAATAAAAAATAAATCTTCGATATTAATGGTTAGAGACTTAAATCCCTTAGAAAACAAGCGCATTATCATTTTTTTTTCGTGTCCTTAATATATTTTTGCTACAGTGTTCTAAGGTTGTAAGAAAAAATACCCCAAAATAAAGCAATAGTTATACCTGATTTAAGGATCTAGATTATCTTTCGTAAGCTTTTCATTCTACTGTGACAGTTTATTAAATTATTAACAGCCGTAGATTAATTATTTAAACCACCACATACAGCGTGTGTATTTGATACGGGCGAATATTTTAGTGGCGATTACTATCGGACCTAGGGAACCTATTTACATAAATTTATTTTAGAAATTAAGGTATTTTTTTTTTCATACAAAATAATTGAGCCCGCAATGTATTGCATCCACTGGTAGCCACATTACTTAAAGTAGACATAAGTATCTAAACGTCATACGAGTCTCATGTCAGTTGGCCGGCATACATTGCTGCTGGATTGCACTTTAGAAAAATCATTACACCTAATCAACAACAAAATTTAACGAAATGGTTATCTTATACGATTCGTAGGATCAGATATTATAGCTGGATTAATTATTCGCCCGTATCAAATACCCACGCTGTATAATGCAATCTGATCAATTATTAATAAAAAAAACATAGTTGCAACTATAATCCTGAATTTTAAAGTCACATAAAAAAACTGAAATGTAGTTATGACCTTTTTTACTATAAATGTTTATAGGAAACCCTAAACCCCGGAACCTACAAAATTTCATTGCGCTCACGTTCCCCAATCTTTTCCAGAAACAACGTCACATTTATTTACCAATATACGTAATAAAATGGATATGTATCTTGGACATAAATTTTGGGCTTTGAGAGGGATATGTTTGAATGAAGGTTATTTGATGAAGTTCAAAGTTATCATGGATACCGGTTTTGCATTAACCGATCAAAAAAAGCTTTGTCATTGTCATAAAAGCGACAAATGTGTCAATCGTCCCACTTTGGCAGACGTGAGACGTGAGAGACGTGAGTTGTAGGTCAGCGGGAAATGGATGAGTAATAATGGTTATTGGAACTTAAGGTTTTTAATAATAATTAGGTGAAAATGTTTTTATGTTGCACAATATTGAAAAAATATACATATATCGGGAACCCCAATGACAGCCGAGCTAAGAGGGGCAGGACTTCAGCTATCTGCCTCCTAGCCACCTGCCACTCGCTACCAACAGCACTCAGAATCCTGTATCCACGCATCCACGCAGTAGTAGAAAACGAATGGAGAGTTCTAAGCTTGCGTCCATGCATAGATGCATACCCCATAGAAATAACTTCCTTCGTAAGAATGTAAACCCTTCACATAACAAGACAAGAGTGAATCGTTCTATGTCTAACACGGGAATGAATTGATGAACACTGCAGTTGTGACCTTTTATACTGTCAGGTCACCAGCCACCTGTTCATAGGTTGGTATCATCTACCTGCAAACCTGCATGGACCAAGCAAAGACCACTCCAAGCAAAACATTGCTTATCGTTTTCTAGATTTAGTAACTCATATCTCCGACACGGCCATACTGACAAGACAAGCGTCCTCGCTTGTATCTGAAACAAACACGTACATCAGTAATCTTTGTCACCACTCGGTTACTCCTGACCAAATTATCTGTCTACGTAAAATCAACTCAACTCAAGGAAAATAATTTCATTATTTGCAACTGAATTTAGAATCACTTAAAGTCAATTCATTACTACCAATTTAAATGCAAGACCAGACAAGTACCACCTGGCTTTCATAGCCACCTTTTACGTAAAACATATGACGGCAAACTTTCGGAAGCAGGTCTCTCATTCGTGGCCTATTGGTTATCACATAACCACACTACGCGCATCCCCAAGGGATCGCCGAGTCAACCCTATGACTCTACGGTCTCTACAAGACCCGACCTCCGCCAGAGCTTATCGCGCACCGCGTACCCACGGACTACTCAAAGGTAGACACCGACTTCTAACGGGCTACGGCTACGATCAAGCCTCTGGTACGGTCGACCAACCGAACTGAGAACCTCATCCTTCATACCATAACAATCTTCATCTACTTCAATTGGTACTTGCCTTTCTAGCATTTTAATTAACAACAAAATGTTATCTGTATTCAATCATCATGAACTTCAATTTGTTAGACAATTTTGATAGTGCCACCAGCTCAGTTTTAGTTACCAGTAAAATCAAAATTAAGGAACCCAAGTCACGTTTATGTCCATCGTAAACTCACATTGTGACATAGTCACTTCATCCCGTTTAACAACAATAACTTTTTTTTTTTGTGGCATTACCAAAATGATCTCAATTAATGAATGATTCAAATGAGTCAACCTCTCGACTCAAACAAAAACGTAAATTACTCAACCAGGTTACACCATAACCACCAGATTTCATTTTTGTCCATCGGATTGTTAGGATCCAATAACCTATCAGAAGTTAGAACCATCTCAGCCGCGTAAGTGCTACTCCTCGCAAAGAGTATACTGCACATAAAAAGCAGTCCACGTGCACCTTTTACATGCTTCGGAACTTCCGATGCGATTATTAGATCACGATCAATCCCTCGGACTTGCTCTCGGTCCATTGAAAGCTCACATGAGTGATGATTTGAATTCATTAAATTTAAAAAATTATTTAGGTACTCGTTTAATCAACCCAGGGAATTAAAATCAACTTCATTAACATTCGAATAGACTAGTCAGTCTATGTACTTACTACTTTACTAGCCAGTAACAGACATAGTTCTACAATAGTCAAATGAAACACTTCCAACAAACCAACAAATGGGTTACAGTACTCTAAAGTTGGTCTACCTCCATCCGGTAACCAAACCAAAAACACATCGACCGATTACACCATCAAACCAAACGCATGCCACCCACAATCGTGGCCGCACGGAGACGGAAAAATAGATCCGATTTTACACCTACGATTACGAATGATAAAATGGTGTATGCAGTCTGAGAAAAGGTAACCAAACTAAATGTAAAAAGTTTCATTATACGATTGCAAACTAAATGACCAAATCCAATAATTATAATCCACAACTTTAATTGAACTAAAGTAGTCAAATTGAAACTATTGACAGCTCAAATAATAAGAAATGACTATCACCACCATCATCATAACCGTCATCATGATCATCATCATGACCACCATCGTGATCATCATCATGACCACCATCGTGACCATCATCATGACCATCATCATGACCTTCACCATGACCTTCATCATGACCTTCACCATGACCTTCACCATGACCTTCATCATGACCTTCATCATGACCTTCATCATGACCTTCATCATGACCTTCATCATCATCGGCATTTTCAATTTGATAATCTCAAAGGATAAGCCCTCGATGACTACTACAACATTAGTTTCACTAATTAGCTCAGGGCTCAAATAGCCCAACAAAATGTGAACTTCTCACCGGATCAACAACGCTGTCTGTTGTAATGGTGTGGACATACCACGCGTTGAACCACGTGTTCAAGGAAGGCAGCAGCGACACCAGTCTTCATCACGATAGGCAGCAGCGACACCAGTCTTGATCCTCTGCCACGCCGTCGGGACGTGATGACAGCAACAGGCATGATGCCGGCAGGTTGCTCTGGTTGGCCATGTTGAACTGAAAATATCAAATTGTACGGTATCAGTTTCATCACAGAAATAATTTGCATACGGGCTCAGCCCAAGCTCATCACGAGACTAGAAAGTTAAGTTTAGGGTATTGGCATCTAGTACACTTTATCATTAAAATAATGACGGACTTCACTTTAACTACAAACAAGTTAATCTCACAAATAATAAAACGTTTTGAGGACACAAAAACTTCACGCTACAAACAAAATGTCAACCGTTAATTTTTGAATTACTACTTCGAATTTTGCATTAAAACAATTGGAACGAAACCTGTCCTTTGATTTTCGTTGCTCCAAAACTCGGGTCTTTGGCAGTTTTTCTCTTATTTTCTTGTACACCTTGCAATAAATTGTCAGAAATTGCGCTCGTTTCATCACCACAGCGACATCGCCATCACGGACGAAAACGCTGACCACTCACAGTGATCTTGTTGATCTTGAGGTTGAACATCTGTAACGGTAATTTCACACGCATAGAAAAGTTTTCACAACAGGCATGGATTGAAAATGTTTGTCACGATCAAGAATTTATTTTTGTCACACTACAAAACAAAACAAAGGGCTACCTGCCCGTATTTCGGAACTGCTAGTAATTCAAAACTAAGAAAGTAACCAGTATAGGCCACGATATAACTTGAAATTACTAGAATTACTGTTTTTATTTTTTGGTCAAGTGGGTAGGGTTAATACTATTAATACTAATTTTTACAACAGAAATAACAAAAAAGAACAAAGTTAGATGACTGCTTTGTCACAATCACGTAACTATACTGTAAAAATTGTGAACAATCATTACCTTACCAACCGTTGTCGATTTTAAACCCCACCGTTTACATGTCATACATTAGTACATTACCAGCACTCGTTGTGGGCAAGTCTAGATCCTTTATCCCACTTGCTGATATCGGGAACCCCAATGACAGCCGAGCTAAGAGGGGCAGGACTTCAGCTATCTGCCTCCTAGCCACCTGCCACTCGCTACCAACAGCACTCAGAATCCTGTATCCACGCATCCACGCAGTAGTAGAAAACGAATGGAGAGTTCTAAGCTTGCGTCCATGCATAGATGCATACCCCATAGAAATAACTTCCTTCGTAAGAATGTAAACCCTTCACATAACAAGACAAGAGTGAATCGTTCTATGTCTAACACGGGAATGAATTGATGAACACTGCAGTTGTGACCTTTTATACTGTCAGGTCACCAGCCACCTGTTCATAGGTTGGTATCATCTACCTGCAAACCTGCATGGACCAAGCAAAGACCACTCCAAGCAAAACATTGCTTATCGTTTTCTAGATTTAGTAACTCATATCTCCGACACATAACATCTCGCTTCTTTATTTGCTGTGATTGGGTCAACTAATCAGCTTTATTTTTTTTTATCGTTGGAATAATAACACATTATACATTAAAGCCTCAACAAATCAATTCTACAAATTTACCTAAAACAAATGACGCAGCTTATCACCCCACAACTGTCTATTAAATTAACATAATATTTACAAATATGCATGCATTTCACTCCCCTTTTCATTTCCATTGATAAAACGCTGTAAGCGAGAAAATCGGTAGTATGTACTACGACATTTTTCCTCTGAAGGCAGAAATGGTAGAATGTTTACTTTTATGAGTGTGAGGCGAGCGCGAATATGCGAGGTCATTGAACTATAGGGGATGCATAATCACTTCCGGGTGGCACGTTTAAAAAAAAAAACATGCTTAGATAGTATCATCGTCAGCCTATGATAGTCCACTGCTGGACGTAGGCCTCTTAGGAGACCTTCCGACACAATCGGAGGTAAATGCCCATTTATCACCAGTCCAACTCTTTCCATGGGTATCGTAAGAGTCCACTAAGAGATTGAAGTGCCACTAATCATTCATTTATTAATAAAGATTGATTGGGCAGTAGCGTCATCGTAATGGACACATTACTGCGATCGCTAACCCGCATGTCAAGCGTGGCGATTATGAGCATTATATCCTTTTGCGTACGCATAAGTAGGCCTCTCCTATTAACTATGCGTATAGACGCATTAGAAGGTGAATGCCCATAATCGCCACGCTGGGCAAGCGGATCAGCCATCGCAGTAATGTGTCCCCTACGATGGCTCTGCTGCCCATCATCAATCTTCTATCAAAGAATGGGCAGTGACACTTCAACACCCGCGGAAAGAGTTGGGATAGTGAAAAACATATTCTTACTGTGATCACACGTGACTATATATTATTTCTTTACCCGCAATATTAACATAGAATTTTCATTGAAAATGTAATCCCCTATTTCCAATTTCGGTAAGCTTTATTCAAATATTAAAATAAAGAATTCATAACAAAAAATAACTCTTCAATATTGAAAAACTTTTATATTGAGCACCACATAATTTCAAATAAAATTTAGAAGATCACATTTTTTTGGAAAATATAAAAAACTTTTTCACAATAAAATACAAAGACACCGAATATTATACATGCTCGATACCCTATATATTGGCTATTTTTAATATCTACGCTGCCGATTACTTCTAGCACAGGATTGATACGCCAAAAGATCGCATATGATTTTTTTTGTATGTATATATGACCAGCAGTGGAAGTCTTTCGGCTTAAATGATGATGATGATTTGAAATAATCGTATATTCGGCGTGACACCAAATTGATGTCATCGGTATGAAGAGTACGATCGTTTACATTTTATGACAATACGAGTACGTTATCTAATGTCAAAACTTTCAATTCACTACTCTGGTTTTGGCTCTAAAGAAAGTTTACAAATGGTCCCCTTATAACTGAAAATACACGTTCCAAACTTCCGCATAATATAGTGGCCTTTATAGAGACTTACATAAAAATTACAGTTACGTATTTCGTAATCACAACAAAACGGTGCCTCGTAAGAGCGAGCCGATTTGCGATGTAAATTGCAGGCATCGACAGCAACTTCCTGAATGATGACTCTACCCGCGCAAATGCCTATAATGACTAATATTTCACTTTTATGTCGCTCGGAGGCCGCTCTAAAAAACGCAATTATCTGAGGAGTCGCGATCTCGAAACTTGAGTTATTGTAAGTGCTAGCGAGATGATCGCTCAGGCAACCAGTATTTGAGAGATCTCCGATGTACTATTACCGGACAAAAATTTTAAGTTCACTTCACGATTTTGATATAAAATCGTCTTTTTCGGGCGATCTTTTCTCCTGTGCAGAATTCGAAATTAGTTGCCAACTGATATATTTATCACTGCCGCCACCGCTACCACAATTTTTTTTATTAGTCTTTAATTTCGATCAGCTCAGACAACTGGATGCTTAGCCAAGTTGCCAATCGCTAACACTTATTAGCATATCGTAGATTTCCCTCTCTGTCACTCCTTTGTATTAGTGCGACAAAGACAGTTAGCTGCCTTTCGTTTACGATTGACAACTAAGCGTTAGCGATTGGCAACTTGTTTAAGCACCCTGAGGTTGTTGTGACAGCTTTAAGCAGTTATACTTATGTGGTGTCTATACTCAATTAGTTAGATACACACACACATACAATATAGATACTTAAATACACACAGGCACGATCAAGAATATTTTCTTGTTATAAATAAATACACAAATAATGCCCTCGCCGGGATTCGAACCCGGAGCCTCCAGCTTCGTAGGCAGGGTCTCTACCAACTAGGCTACGGAGGCTGACAAAACGAAAAGAAAGAATTTAAAGAAAAAAAATGTAACTAACTCTCGCGCAGCTGACTGAATACTCGACATCGACAGCTGTGATTACGCCGCCATAAACTTAACTCGAATTACTGTGTTTTTGTCAAATATTTCCGAATAATCGATACTTCGGAAGGCCGGCTTCGATTATGGATATCGTTCAAATTGTCGGTTAACAATAGAATGAAAGGCCTCGGTTAAGTGAAATGAATTTTTGATTTAAGAGCCTTTCTATTGTGTTGACACCTACTCGATTATTACTCGATTTAAATTCTTGAGTGATTGCATAACTATAAGATGTTTTCATCATTATACGTCACAGAGATTAAGAAGTATTTTTTTATCATTTGCTTGAGAGCGGCTTTTATCTATGGAAAAGATGAGTAGTGTAAACTCTTAAAGTTTTTTTTCTAAGAAAGCATTTATCAAAATGTGTTTTTCTTGCATTGGTTGTCCGCGCATCAGCAACCGAACTGAAAATAGTTTTTTAGTTGTCTTATTTTCTTTTATTGAATTTTTTTACTGTATTTTTTTCTACTCTTTTATATTTAAATGTTTTCATTTTAGTAAATACACAAATATTTAAATATTGTAATGGATCTATTGCCTGAATAAATGAATATTCATTCATTCATTCATTCATTCAAAGTCGGTGAATTTAACTTAGAATTCATAACCGCGTCATAGACCGGTTCATTAGATCCTCATTATGATACTGATTTTCACATTATTTTATCTTATCTGGTTGCTGGTTGATAGCGCTTAAAAACGGTACCTATTTTTTTATTTTAAGGCGTCTACTCTTCTTAACACCTTCGCGTACACCGGTACACCCGCATTCAGCGTCCTTCATCGATCTTCATAAGGTAGTACGTCTATCTCGTCTAACTTAACAAATTGTAAGTAGGAAAGTGAAATCGTTATGGAGTATTTTTCTTCTCCTTCTCTCCTCTTCTTTCTTTGTATACCCTTTGGTACCGAAAAGCTTTCAAAAGGTAAAAATATAGGTACATTTAGCTAATTAGATTTAAGGAATATCTTGTTGTTGGTGTTATGCAGTTACTTTATTGGGTGATATCTTATAGTTAATTAAAGTGTAATTTAGCAGAAACACATCAATGCTTCTTCTTATAATATTGTGTCCAGTACAATTGGGATGTTATATTTTTTTTAAACGTGACTATCACCAAATGGCCAAGGTTTCGCATGAAATAATATTACTCGGAACCGTAAATTAACGTGCAGTCCGCTTTGTGTAGTAATCTACTCATAACCAAACCAATTTCAAAGCAACATTGTCTTCAGAACAAATAATTTCACGAACTGGCATAATTCAAAATACCCGTAAATTTCGACTTTCCACATCTCGGAACCACGGGCGAGGCGTGCGCGAAAGATTAATACTTATTCAATATTATCGAAAGAATTGTGGAATATGTCAGGTTTGCGCACGACTGAACAATATCTGGCATTGTCAATCCATTGCTTACAGAGCCAGTGTGAGAATTGTGGCCAGCTTAGCTTGAAGAGTGTAGTGGGCATTATTCATCGCGTTTTTCCTGTATAAAAGTCTACTACAATAGAAAATGAAATGATAGTCAAGCGTCAGGCAAACGCAGAACTGTTCAAAATAAGCATTCCTTAATCAGTAATCAAATGCCTTTTTACGTTGTACACGAAAAAAAATGATATGTCTCTGGTATACTGCTACTCTGATATTCAGCTAAACAGATATTTGGCCACTCTGATATTTTGCGATTCTGATATTCTGCGAGTTTGGTACCTATATTCGAACTATGGTTTTTGTCTAATCTGTTATTTGGCCACTCTTGTACTTTGCGAGTCCGTTATTGTGAGACGCTGGTATTGTGCGAGTCAGTTATAGAAGTCTACGTCTCTCTTGTCCTACAAGTATGGTATTTTGATATTCCGGTGACCTAGGAATTAGATGTTTTGTGAATCCAGCACGCTTAGCACATTATTGGTGCGACAGTATGTCGCTGCGAGATAGATTTCCCGTTTTCTACAAACTATATTAATAAAATAGGGACGGACAGTCTATTTCGCGGGGACATTATTGTCGCACTAATCCTGGGCTAACCGTACATGTGACCTATGACTCCGGTATACAAAGACTTCATTATTTTGAGACTGTGATTCTACGAAACTTGTATTTTGTGGCTCTGGTATCATGCCTATGAAGGAGCACACAGGTCTCCAAGTCATGTTAAAATGGCGCCTTAGATCTCAATTCCCTTGCGCTCGCGCGCCATCAGGAATTCAGCATGCTCACGGCTAACTCGGCAACAGAACTGTAGATTTATGTGAAGCGTGTTAAATATCGGTTGTGATTATTGAAAGGTTGTCAAAAGGGGATTCGCGAAAGATCAGCTTGTTTTGAAAGTGTGAAAGGCTAGAGATTCGGCATTTAAATAGCTAAAGGTAAGGTATGTTAAGGTGGATTTAGACCAAACGAGCATTCACTCATTCTATCCCCCACTCTACGAAATTCGTTCGTTACATAAAACGTGATTCGTCGAAATTCATTGATTTCATAGAGTGGGGGATAGAATGAACTCGTTTGGTCTAAATTTACCTTTAGAGGGTCGGCAATTTCGTGGATTATTATTGACTACTTTTCACCACGGTAGTGGATTCATTAAGATCTCAATTTTGCGTCCATCGCGTTCGAAGGGCTAATATGCTTATAAATCTTATAATATTGCGAGTGGCACCAGCAATGAAAACTAAATGGATTTAGATATCAATTGATCTGTTTAGTGGAAAGTAGTAATTATATTATACACGGCATTTTCAACCCAGTAATAAGTGAACTTGTCTCAGTTGTTTCTCTACATTTCATGCATGTTCACAATTTGCTTTTTTGCGCATGCATGGTTATGTAACTTAGCAAATTGGATATCTACAGATATCCAATTTGCTTAGGTTACATTAGGTAAGTTAATACTTATAGCTATTATTTAAGGGTTGCTCACGCTCGTGGTTTCTTTGCGGGTCTAGACAATATTCCATTCTGTAATCGTATACGATAAGCGATAAACGAAATTGTGCTGTCCTGCACACCTCGCTGGCTCCACAGAATACCAGCGCCGTTGACATCGCTCAGTATTGTCAGCTGCATTGCTGAGTGGAGACCATTTCAGCTTCACATCTGTAACTCTTTGTTTTGTGTTCTTTTCATAGTTTATAAGTTTGTTTTTTTACGAAAATGTCTTCACATACTTATATTATGATGTGTTGCCTGAATAAATACTATTCTATTCTAAACAATAAATTTAGGAGAATGACAGATTCATACGAAAAGTCACGTGACTATTTCCATACATTATTATGGTCACGTGACTTATCGTTCGTCGTATACGATTACAGAATGACATCTTGGTTAGGCCTGTATTTGCACGCTACAGTAGCTACCAAACATACGGCGCACTATATATTAAGTAATCTAGATAAATTTTCATATTTTAAAGACAAACGGGTCTTAATCGCGTAAACTTACGTTTAATTATATCCTGACGTTTCGGGCATGACGTTACACCCGTGGTCGCAGGCAGTCTGCCTGCCTGCCTCTTTACGCGATTAAGACCCGTTTGTCTTTAAAACGAGATAAATTTTATTTTCATTTCACATAATATTACTAAATTACAAATACAATCATAAATCCTTATGAAACTAACTTACAACTAACAAATACCAATCACATACTACTAGATAAAATTTACAATTCAATATAATAACTTAAATTACAATGTCAAATTAATGTCAAAAAGTTAATTACCACTTAAAATAAACCCCCCTGAATCGTGCCCGGCTCAAAGGTCCCCATTACCCCCGCTGCGTTTCCACGCTGAACTGCAATGGAGACCTGCTGAACCAGGTACGACCCAGAACGAGGATCGCAGCCCCAGTTTATATTAAGTTGTGTCGCCTAAATCTAATTAATATGTATTTTTTTCTATATTGTAGTTCACAGTGCTTTAGTTTATAACTGTAATGCTTTGTAACTGATTTGAATAATAAATAAATAGATATTATGAAGTCTTTGGCCCTTTATCACCCGGTAGAAAAACACGTTCTAAGTTTGAACTTTCTTAGTAATTAAAAAATTGTTAAAAGCAAGTCAATTAAAAGTTACTATACGTTATCAGAACGTTCAAAAGATACGGACAATAAAAACGGGTAGTTGTTAATGTTTTCAAGTCAATAAAACATAAAAGTTCATGTTCATAAAAGTATCCTAACGGGAAAAAAATAAAGATTCTACGACATTTTAATACTTTTAATTACTATTCTCGGATTTGGAAACTGGAAAAACTCAATAGCATTAAGTAATCCTCCGTAGCTTAGTTGATAGTGACCCAGCCTACGAAGCTGGAGGTTCCGGGTTTGAATCCCGGCCAGGTAATGTGTTTTTGCATTTAGCTATCAATATTTGTTCTTTGTTCATAACTATAATTTGTATTTAGGTATCTATACGAGCCCCGATGCATATGTTCTCGTCCAGTTAGACAGTTTTTCGAGATTATCCCGTTCATCCGGGGGAAAAGGTTTAGAGACAAAACCTTCACTATTCAATAGTAGTACTAAAGTAGTTTCTTTGAGTATAAAATATTTGGACTTAATAAATCAGAATAAAAAAAAACTATTTTACGAGAGGTATTTTTTAAAAAAAATTCCACAATTTTTTATTTTATAAATAATCAATGAATGTAAAGAACGCCATTAATATTAAAGACGACATGGTACACCTGATGCACTGCGAATTTTGCGTCAAGCTTGTAAGCGCGGAATTACGGTGGTGAACGAAAATATAATTTAGACACTGGTTTGTTAAAATCGATTTATTAAACAACAAAAGCGTACTTCAGATTGTTGTGTCTCTTGAAATGTAGTACATTAACCATGACTAACGTTCATACAATTTATCAATAGCATAAAGTGATCATTTTTAAAATAGGTATTAAAAATTTGTAAAAATTGTTTCGAACTAGACGAACTCCACTGCATCGGGGCTCGTATGTATCTATCTATTATATATATCGGCGCCTTGTACCCACATCACAAGCCTTAATTGAGCTTACCGTGGGACTAGGTCGATTTGTGTAAGATGTCCCAAGATATTTATTCATTTATTTCTTTATTTTAGTTGTCCAGTTAAGATATTACCCCTTTATTCATAAACGTCTCCTAACTTAACACGTTCCATGTGCAGCTAAAATCGATGGTGTCACCTCTCACGTGCAAATTCTCGCACAAAATTTCAACCATAACCTGGAAACAGTATTAAAAATACGTCAATGCCTAATTCTATCAAATTTTCACTTTTTACACCTGAGACGTGCGGGTAAGTTAAAATAGCTTAGCTCGTACGTGCAAATTTCAAATTATCCCTATATTTAAATAAGGTCGTGCATCATATAATATATGCTGCATTCACGTATCATCAATACCTTCAAATGCATCACATGTGATGCATGCACAGGGAACGTGTTAACAAGCCCCAAAGTATTGTTTGTCTCTTTTCATGTTACAGACATATTGATAAGCCCGAAAGAGACAAACAATACCTACTTAGCGGCTTCCTAAGTTAGGTAATGAATAAGACGATTAGTAGTTAAATGATATTTAAATAAACACTTTCAATACGGCGTTACTTTTATTATAAAGACCTGGTTTTATTTAACTTGTGATTACAAGAAGTCTTACTTCTCGTGCCGTATTTTAAGTTTTACCATCAAATAAACTGAGTAGATATCATGGGTAGGTAATAGATTGTAAATAAATTTGAGAGGAATATCTCGGCTCAGCTTGTACGAGTAAGCTGCTAATTTTGTATTGCATTGTATTCTGACAATCTTTTCCGCAACTCGATATCAAACATGCCTATTTTGCGTCATCCCAACGCTGGTCCAGTACTTGTTAGGACATACACCCTTCAATGGCAAATGATATTTCGTACATTTTTTTTAAACGCATTCGTATGAGCCGGGGATTCAACCCACGGCCGCTGCGTCCGTACGTTTTAACGCTCCACCAAAAGCGCTTTTTAAGCTGATATTAAAAAACAAAAAATCTTTTGTGAAATTGAATATTTCTCACTCTTTGTAAATTTGGATAAATGCAAACAAAATCCGTATATTACAATTAACCTATCAATGGCATCTTTACAACCAATACAATGTAAATAGGGTAATGTTATGTACCCATTGTTACTATTTTCCATTTCGAGAAAATAAATAATTTATGGCTCGTCCATTATTTCGCGCGCATGAATTTCAATACAGGCAACACTGTTTAATATATTTGTGAACCGCAGACATATATAGAAAAAGACTACGTAATACCCAGAATGCTTTTTACTTGGGGATTATACACCGTGTTTTTTTTTAATTCCGTTAAATTTAACACGCTGCTTGGTACGTTAATTGGAACCTGCTTTTAGTCAAACTAGAAAAAAAATTTTTTTTTTCGTTTTCATACATAATAAATGAAATGGTAACTGTGAAAGAACCTTAAAAATAACACAAGAGTTAATTCCAGGTGACTGGCGGCACATGTCAAAAAAAGTAGCATTAGGATATATGTAATGTTGCAATACACTTGTTCCGTCATTAAACTTATTTCTTTTTAATAACTCAATAACAGTAAGAGTTAAGATACTAGTTTCTTAGAGGAATTGTTTATTTTTGACCTAAATAAGCTTCCCTTTGATTTAACGGAAATCAATAAAACACGGTGTATACCTAGTTAAAGGAAATAGTAAATCCAAAAGGACGAGAAGAAAACCATCAATAACAAATCATAAAACCACGTAAATTAATGGATAGTTTAAAATTCATAAACGTAAATTTGGTGTGACTTCATTTTACACATTTGTAAAGTAAGGTATAGTTCGGGAAATATTATTTGACCGACTGTTATCTTACTTACGACCTTTTGTTTTGCGTTAACACTTACTAGACCTTCAGCAGTCTAGCACTTTTCTGTTGTAAATGCAAAACAAAAGGTCGTAAGTAAGATAAGAGTCGGTCAAAACTATTTCCCGAACTGTAAGGGTAAGATGAAAAGGTTTTTTTAATGGGGTAAGACAAAAAGCTACCTGTACACGCTGTGATAGAAGGACTACTTTATAAATGTGTCAAATTTAAACTAAAATGTTTTTCAATGATGTAGGTACTATATTTTACCTGACGACAGAATACAATATAACTACAGTATCGTAAGTAAGACTTCGAGAGACTCGAGAGATACTTATGACTAGTCATTACCTATTATTATGCTTTGGCATTCATGATGGTCATAAAAAGGACGATTAATTTTGATGACAATAACAACAATTTTATTATGTATGCATAAGCACGGCCCTCATATCATGCGGACTTTATTTTCATACAAATTAGTAGATGATCAAAGAAAGTCATGTATTTAAATATGTATGGTACCATTTTGCATCTAGTCATAGGTAATGGCAATGCTATAAATCTGCTATGCAGTTCATAAACCACAGTATCTGGCATTTTTGCGATTTTATGTTTTTTGATGCTGTGTTATATTATTTATAAGAAAACTCAAGCATTTGGCGGGTTTTTTTAAGCACAGTAAAATAGTCTACGGCTATAGATTTTGAGCCAACACAGATTAAGACAAATACATAGAATATACAGAATTCTATTACTTTTGCGTTTATGACAAAAAAGACTTCAGGCAGTTACTGTGATTTTAGAAACTTCATGCCAGTAATACATATATTATGTAACCCAGTCTTCACACAGATGGCCACTATCATAGCAGGTACTACTTATTCATTCTCGAATAATCTTCCTTGACGGTATGTACAAAAATACATAGTTAAGTATCTATCTAAGGAATCTGCTCAAAAGCATAATTCGAGATAAGGACTTTTGTTTACGTGTATATTTTTGTTCTTCACTACCGCACAGCCATGTATAACATTCTTCGGTAGAATCCAAAAGAAATGTAAACAAATCTAAAAAACTTGCATTTTTCCATAATCACGCAGTTTTAGAACACAATCTTGTATGTATTAACAAACTTTAAACCTTGAGTTCACATACATTTTTAGTTAAAATAATAGATATTTTATTATTATTAACGTAAAAAATGAAAGACGAAAGAGATGGCTTGGGATCGAGGAAAGTGGACAGCATGCTTTGAGCTACACCGACAACAACAAAGCTCTTAAATTGGAGAGAGAGAGAGAGAGAGAACATAAAAAATATATGTGCGAACGTGTTTTACGATAAATGTCAAAGACGTCAAAGGCTATGGAAAGTCAGCCATGTTAGTTTTAATTTTTTTGGACTCTTTCTTTCAAATGCTATTTATATATAGGTATATATATATATATATATATATATATATATATATATATATATATATATAAATAAATATCTTGGAACATCTTACACAAATCGACCTAGTCCCACGATAAGCTCAATTAAGGCTTGTGATGTGGGTACCAGGCGACGATATATATAATAGATAGATACATATAGATACTTAAATAGATAGACAGCCATGACCAAGGAACAAATATTTGTGATAAATAAATACACAAATAATGCCCTCGCCGGGATTCGAACCTGGAACCTCCAGCTTCGTAGGCAGAGTCACTACCAACTAGGCTACGGAGGCTGATATGCGACACCTATTAAAATATGTGTCTATAATGTGAACAGAATCGATGTTCCCAGTTCCCACCATCACCGTCGAACCTCACAGCTTTAAGCTGGCAAACAAGCCGATCTCTTTATATTTTTGCTATCCTTTAACTTTCAAGCGATTTCCAGCCGTATAACCATGACACAAAGGGTCAATATCGCATAGTGTTTTCGATTTATTAAGTTGAATGTTGTTAAGCTAATATAGAGAGGTTCATATGGCAAACAAAGAGTTATCGGATCCACGATTTTTTAAACGGGTTCTCAATAAAAAGTTACGGGAATGAGTGACCTGCCAACACTTAATAATTTTAGTGGCCCATTATGTACGGTGCGCAGATAAGGTACGCTGGAATGAGTTTTTTATTTAATAAATGCGATATGGATTATCCCGTGCATTGAATGGAATGGCATTTTTTATAAAATGCACCGGTTCTCGAAACCTTCTCAGGCATTAAGTAGATAGCTATCATAATGGGATACCTATTTTGAGCTTCTTATTGGGATATGGTGGACACTTATGTATGTCACTTATTTTGATAAAATATGTTAACTAGCAGTGACGTGGCCAGATATAGGACAGAACCGGGATGAATAGAAGAAGAGGGGGGAGGTCTTTGCCCAGCAGTGGGACAGAATGGGCTTATCATAATAATATTAATTAGTCTTTACTTTACAAGTAGTGTAGAACTGATGTTCAAGAAATTGAACATATTACTAAAAATATTCAAAAGTATTCAACTACCTACGCTTACTCAATATAGCTTTAATAAATAAAATGCCTCCAATAAAAACAACAAACTCGCACTTACTGGCAACAATGTTTATAATAAGGAGAAAGATGACCATCTATAAACAAAGTGCACGGCTCAAACCAATTAGACTTAGTTTAAAGTGCAATTGAAAAACAAACAAACAGACAATATTGAACGAAAAATGGGAAGAGGGATTGGCTCGAGTTCCAGCGATGCGAGCACTATTTAATTTTATAAGCGTTTGGAAAAGAGACGATATTATTGTAAATGAATAAATTACTTACCAGAAGATCGTAACAAGGTATAGTACGAGTATATTGTATTTGTTGTAACGCAATAAACGTTTTCTCATTTTCATTGTAGTAAAAAACTTTGGATATTGTACTGAGTGACGCCACGACTCTCAACGCAAGAAACAGCTTTGTGAGTCACTGAAGCAGTATATTCTTAAATTGTCTACCTATTATTGGAAGCAAGATATAATACATACAGGGTTATTTTTTTTACCAGTACAATAAATCAACATACGTAATAGTAGTCCAAGTTACAGAATACTAACATTTTTTGTTACTACCCCTTTAGAACAAAAAAACTAAAATACCGATGTTTGAACTTATCCGCAAACCTAATAAGAAAATTGGACGCATTACGCATTATCAATGTACATTACTAGCAAAACACACGAACTGGCAACTGTTTGTTTACAACGTCATCGCACGTGGCATGGCGGCTTAGAAAAGCGGCAATGATAATTAACTTATGATTATGACTTGGCAAAAAAATTTTACTTGATCCCAAATCTTCCTTCATACTTGCACTAAGGACAGAAACTTTCTTCATTGAGGCGTATTTAAACACTTGAAATCAACTTTATGCACAATGATTGGAATAAAAAAAACATACCTGATTAATGGAGTCCATTTCTCATACTAATTAATTAATTCACATACTTAAGCAAGTGTTCAAAATGTTGGCCGTGGTTATCTAAACACACTCTTGCCCGTTTTTGAATGTTTCCTTCGATATTTCCCAACACAAGTCTGTAGTTCTCACTTTTAAGTTCATCAAATGCACTTATTATTAGATTTTTTAAGTCTTTTAAATTTTGGGCCTACCCTCACCCCACAAAAACAGTCACACGGGGTCAAATCTGTTGACCTGGCTGGCCATAGCTATAACACTGGCATTTTCCAGGCGCGGCACACTTTCTTCAGCGTATAGCCGCTGGGCTGCCACTGCATTTTCCCCAATGAGAAAATAACTACGAACCATTTCGTACGAGCAATTTCCGACTGAAGGTAGTACGATGCGGCGCGTGCGCACATACCTACGTCAACCGTGACACTGACCGTCCCTGACCTAGTCACCGAGATTGAGGTAACTGCTATGTTGCCAACTCGTGCGCAGGTCGCTCACCCCTTTCCGCCGCCCTCTGCGTCCCGCACCCCGTTGACGTCTTATCATTAGTAGGCCCATTATTTTGCATTTGCATGAAGGATAAATTAATAATAAATGAAAAAAAAATATATCAATTTTATTTGATAAATGTAATCTATTATCGATACCAAATATGTGGGAAAATTTATTGTACCGGTGAAAAAATAACCCTGTATGAGTAACATTGGTACCTAACATAAACAAATATGAATTAAACTAGAGCCTGAAATAAACTAACGAAAATAACATACCTACTTGAAAAACTATAAATAAAAAAAATCCCAGATCACTGTCAATCGGTGGCATGCCCAGAAGGCTGGCAGCAAAATAGTAATGCTGATCCGCTGTGCAAAATATGGTCACGAGTCAGATCGTACACTTGTGCCTCACCTCTTAGACCTTTTATTTATCCATACAGGGTCCTAGAGGTTCCACTGCAAACGGCTCAAATATGTTTCATCATCATCATCATCATCAGCCTATGTTAGTCCACTGCTGGACGTAGGCCTCTCCTATTCAAATATGTTTATGGTTGCATAATGCATACTTGCGCCGCTCTAGGAGCTCTGCCGGGTTAGCAGCTGAGCCAGCCTTTATTGAAGTGCCACGTGGAGATGAGACAGCACTAGGGTATCGACACAGGTCGCGTTCCAAACCAGTAGCTGTCCCATCTTTCACGGCACAAGGTACCTATTATTGTATGAGACGCATTAATGCCCAAAATCACCACGCTGGTGAAGCGGATTGGCGATCGCAGTAATGTGTCCACTACGATGACGCTGCTGCCCATCATCAATCTTCTATTAAAGCACGTAAAAGAGAGACACGTCGTTACAATATTTCGCTGTAACATGCCGGGCAACAGAGAAAAGTTATTATGTCACCGCTATCACTTCAATCGGTAGATACCTATTTTAACCCTCTTATTCATAATAAACGTCTTCTAACTTACCATGTGGCTAAGTATTGTTCGGTCTCATAGACATATTGATAAAACCAAAAGGTCCCTTTTGATAATTTCTATAATTGAACTTCGATAAACTTCGATAATTTATTACAGAATCCGCTATCACTCGGCCGCACTCGCCCCCGCTGCGCGCGAGCACGATCCCGGCTGAAATATACCACCAATTAAAGTTGACACTACCGTCGCTTTTTGCATCTCAAACCTGAAACAATGACATGTCATTACAAATAACCCACCATAACTATCGTCATAGTTATGGTGGGCTATTTGTGCGTCAAAAAACACATTTACATTAATATTTTTCCCGGAACTCAAATCTTTCGCCATAACATGCCAGGCAATAGAGCAAAATTTATCATGTCACCTATATTACTTCAATTTTAACCTTCTTATTCATAAACGTCTTCTAACTTACCTAGCGGCTAAGTATTGTTTGCCCCTTTCGGTCTCATACGCATATTGATAAGACCAAAAGGGACAAACTTCGATAATTTATTACAAAATCCGCTGTCACTCGGCCGCACTCGCCCCCGCTGCGCGCGAGCACGAACCCGGCTGACATACATCACCAATTAAAGTTGACACCACCGTTTCGCTTTTTGCATCTCATACCTGAAACAATGACATGTCATTACAAATAGCCCACCATAACTATGACACCCATTGTGCGTCAAAAACACATTACCATTAATATTTTTCCCGGAACTCAAATCTTTCGTTATAACATACCAGGCAATAGAGGAAAGTTATCATGTCACCGATATTACTTCAATTTTAACCCTCTTATTCATAAACGTCTTCTAATTTACCAAGCGGCTATGTATTGTTGCCGACTTGCAAAGTCAGGAAAAACCATTATCTGTTGCAGGGCCAGGTGTCTATAATAAACTACCCGACAGTTTAAAAACAATCACAGATGACATAGCATTTAATAAAAAATTAAGAAAAGCTTACTGATCAAGCATTTTATGACATGCATGAATATGAAAATTATAATTTAATTTGATTTAATTTAATGTATAATTTCTTTTTTTTTAATTTTTAAATAATATGTATAATATGTTGAATAGATTATTTTAATGTAAACTGTAAATTAATTGATATCCTAATTTTATTCTATTATTTATGACATGTACAATTTTTAATTTTATGAATAAATGAATATGAATATGAATATTGTTTGATAATTTCTATAATTTAACTTCGATAAACTTCGATAATTTATTACAGAATCCGCTATAACTCGACCGCACTCGCCCCCGCTGCGCGCGAGTACAAACCCGGCTGACATACACCACCAATTGAAGTTGACACTACCGTCGCTTTTTGCATCTCATACCTGAAACAATTACATGTCATTACAAATGGCTTACCATAAATATGACGCCCATTGTGCGTCAAAAAACACATTTACATTAATATTTTTCCCGGAACTCAAATCTTTCGCCATAACATGCCAGGCAATAGAGAAAAGTTATTAAATATGTCACCGATATTACTTGAATTTTAACCCTCTTATTCATAAACGTCTTCTAACTTACCAGGCGGCTAAGTATTGTTAGTCCCTTTCAGTCTCATAGACATATTGATAAAATCAAAAGGGACACACTTCGATAATTTATTACAGAATCCCTACGAACAAATAAAATATGGAAGCCGCACGCCGTACTAAATTGCCTTTCAATAACGGTCCTGAATTTTAGTTGACAAGTGTCACCCCTGTTCAATGCATCACGGCAATGAATTTGAATGTCAACCTATAAAAACTTAAACCGCCATTTGAAAATAGTCGTGATTGGTCCATCAAAGTTTTGATTGGCGATATTCAGTAACATTTGTCAAAGATGTTGCGCCGAAATATGCGCGGTGTCACGAAAAGCGCTGTGTCCGGCCCATCTTGGCACAATTGAACAATTGGTTTTGGGGGCATTTTTGAGCTAGCGTTAGACGTCCATGTTATATATGGTCGCAGCAGAATCCGCTATAACTCGGCCGCACTCGCCCCCGCTGCGCGCAAGCACGAACCCGGCTGACATACACCACCAATTAAAGTTGACACTACCGTCGCTTTTCGCACCTCGCACGTTAGCGGAACGGCGTTCGCGTGTTTTTTGTTCCATAGATTGTTAAAAAACAGACTTGCACGACGAAGTTAACGTGCCAATTACGATTGGAGCTCCGATTTTTTAATAGAGGTAAATCGTTGTGCTGTAAAATATACATACCCTTTGATGATTTATTGGATGTTGTTTCAATACTACATGCCGACACTTGAAACTTTTTTTTTTTTAGGTGTCGTTAAAAAAATTTTTTTTTTGTCAAGTACCGATACTTGACAAAAAATAGTACATTACGACACAATTGCGAAAATCAGGAAATCCGACGAATTTCCTTTTTGCACATGTCTCGTACGGTTTTTCAGTACAGATGGCCCTCCGAAGTTTTGGACCTCACGTAAAATTTACCACTTCTCGCACTAGAGCCTAAAAAAGGCACCATCAGTACTAAAAAAAAAATTAATGAATTATAGCACCTATACACACACACACACACACACACTCTAGGAGTTCATTAATCATTATCAGCATCATATCAGCCGAAAGACGTTCCCTGCTGAACATAGGCCTCCTTCAAAGATTGACACAATGATCAACCCGATCCCCGCATCCTGTGGACTCCTGGGTTAAAGAGAAAAAAACATGACTTTTATCGACTTTTAATATTTTAGATTTGTCTAAAAACTACGTGACAGTAATAGCAAAAATATCGTGTGTCATACAGCTTTTGTTAGCCTCGCGCTACTATAGGCAGTTAGCGAAACAATCGACAGAAGCCATTGCCGTCAAAGTGGAAACCTGCCACGTGCAAAGGCAATTTCAGTCAAAGGACTGCATTCAACCTTTATTTACAATATCGCACACCTTTTTAAGGTTCCGTAGTTAACTAAGAACCCTTATAGCTTTTTCATGTCTGTCTGTCCGTCCGCCCGTCCGGCGGTAAACTTAGTAACTGTTAGTACTAGAAAGCTAAATTTGGTACCAATATGCATTATGTATATCAATCACGTCGACAAAGTAGTCAAATAAAAATGGAAGTGAGAAGTGATTTTTTTTTATTTCAACCCAAACGTGTGTTATACTGTTGAATAGGTATTTCCAAATGAATATGGGTTCAATCAAATTAGTTTTGGATAATTTTAATATTTTCGGAAATAATTGCTCTGAAAACAATTTATTACAACTTTCTAAGAAAATTATTTTGAACTGGATAGGTTGAACAGTTTTTGAATAGCTACAGATCCCTACACGGAATCCCTTCGCCTGTTTTATTCGCTGCGAAGAGTGCTTCGAGTACAATGAAAGTCTGAGAAAAATTCTGCTTGATTTAAATATATTTCTATACCTATACAGTCGCCATCATATATATCGGAGCTGCCAGGGTACTCACAAATATTTCATCAGGTATATCATTGTGGAGCATAATACTAATTTTTTGTCTATTTTTAAATGAATCATGAATTCTTTTATTATTATTTTTGTGATAGGATGCTGCACAAACATATATATTATGATGTAAACAAAATTTGAATATTAGGGAAAGATAAGGAGTAAGAAGTAATTTATGCAGAAAAACTGAAATAAAAGCATAACCAAACCTACTTGATATGAAACTACAGACAGATAAAGAAATTAAAGAAGCTAAGAAAATATTTAAGACATCATTTCCTAAAACATTTTCCACATAAACATTAAGAAAACTAGGTAAAAAGTACGGAAAGGTAGTTAGTAAGTACCTACCTACCTGGATGGTGGATTCACTCTGAACTAAGCTACTAAAAAGCTTTACTCGTATTATAAATTAGGGAGCTCATATCACTGCTCACTGCAATTTTACGTTAACATTCAAGACGGGTTTCATATTTTTGTTATTATACCGTGTTTCAGCGTTGAATTTGAAGCATAAAGTGAGAGAGGGGCTTTTTCTGAAAATTTAAAGAATGATACTGAAAAGGAATTGTTTGTGTGCAGGGTGCTATCATGATTAGGAGTCGGAACTATGGGTGCAAAACTTTAACATAACTTCTCAAGTGGACTTGACATAGCACATACATCCATAAAATATACATATCTGCACATCCACACATTGTAAGTTGAAGATTCCGAGATAGGGAATAGAATTGGATACAGATTTTTAAATAATATTCGTATTTTTCTTGGCTAAAGTGTTCCCATATGTAAATTTTAAAGTTTTGTTAAAGTTTTGCATCCATAGTTCCGGTACCCCTAATCGGTTTAGGTTCGACTTGTCAGCTTTTGACAGTTAGTATAAATACAACTGACACATCTCGATTCAGATTAGATCCTAAACTGAATCGCATTAGTAGATCGTCGTAACCCCCCAGAAGTGATGTACAGATAAAAATGAAATAATGTTTTTGCCAGCCGTGTGGTGACGGCAATAAGAATACATTTGTCGCCACCCCAACTCCTCCTGCGGTCGTCGTAAGAAACGACTAAGGGATTGACGTGTCACTGACCATTATTTGATAAAAGAATGATGATGGGCAGCAGCGTCCTCATAGTGGACACATTACTGCGATCAATCCGCTTGCCCAGCGTGGTTATTATGGCTATTTTCCTCCTAATGCGTTTATACGCATAGTTAATAGGAGAGGCCTACGAATAGCATTGGACTATCATAGGCTGATGATGATGAATGTTTTAACCCCTCGTATGCTTAGACACGGATCCGTGCGTGGGAATTTAAATCTATTGTTTTAAGTGTCAAGGTCACTTTTTCAGTAACGTAATTTGACAGGAAGCATACGAGGGGTTAAGAATGTATTTAAACTGCGCTCCCATATTACTTGCTCGTTTAAACGAAAACGACGTACTTTTACCGAAACTTTAAAAGTTTAGTTTGGATAATAGTCCAAACAGGTTTTTAATAATCAGTTGGTATTACATTGCAGTTGAAATTTAGACACTAAATATAGCCCTCGGGCGTTATTGCCTGCATTTTTGTAGAACGAATGCATGTAATATTTCTTTGCACATTCGTGAACACCTTGAGTAGGGACACCATTTGAATCAGTATGCAGTTCTGTAGAATTTTATATCGGGATGCTGACGTTTGTCACGTAAAAGTTTCGATGAAAATATACTGACATGTAAATAAATAATTATTAAAATGAATACTATGGGCATCTTACACGAATCAACCTACTATTAGTAATCAATTTATCGCAAATAGACACGATCAACTGTATAGAAAATGACTTCGTTATTATAACCAATACAAAAAGCTAACGCTTTGCATAGTGCTCGTAGTAGTAAATTCATTAATATAACGCATTTACTGTAATAGTTATAGTAAATAACGTGGACCGAAAATACCCTTTATTTAAATTTAATGTTACGGCTTCCGTGCAAATGGCCCTACAAACACGTTTTCGTTGAAATATCAGAAATTTTGTTCCCGTTGCCACCAAGATTACCTATTTTTGGTTTTTTCAAGTGCTAAATTCCGTTGTGCTTGTAGAGGCATAACGAAGTTCAGCACTTGAAAAAACCAAAAGTAGATAGATAAATAAAGATAGTAAAATTATGTGAATCATCACATGTTGCTGATATTCTGTTTCAAATTCCACACTTTTACTAAATAATAATATCCAGTATGAGACAACATAAAGAGTATGTCGACCTGTTTTTTTATTTGAAATTTTCACTTTTTTATCGGAACATCCTTTAGGTAGCCAGAAATAATTATCGACATTGAAAACGTTTCAGATGCAATAAAATTATGTCTATAGTTCATAGTTAAATCGTTGGTGGGTAGTTTCGTAGTTGGTGTTCATTCCTGCACTTCATGCTCATACCAGTGGCCTATACCACAAAACTTTACAAGCGTACAATTCTACAAAATTGTATAAATTCCCATACAAAAAGTTGACAGTTTTGTAGAATTGTACGCTTGTAAAGTTTTGTGGTATAGGGGCCAGGAATGCTTACAACAGAGAAAAACGAGAGATATTGAGATGTCTGTGATATATTTTTTGTAATACACACCATTCCGCAGATTCTTATAATTATGTCAGTTGCTGACCTTTTCAAAGCAGGAATTTCACTTTGTCTACAGTAAAAAGTCCTCAGTGGTTGAACCCATACATACTATTTTAGCATCGACTATCTTACTTATCAGCTAGAACAGTGGACTATGAATAACTAGAGAGTAGATTTATTTGACCAACATTCTATAAGATGGAAGAATGAACTGATGAAAACCCTTGGAAGCAAAATAGCTTTAAATCAGGTCTTCCATTGTACTGGTTTATAAATAAATATGGCTGTTGCCAAAGTGAATAATACTCAAAAATTGTAATTCCGAAGACCTTGCATGCAAACGTGCAAAGATGAGTGGTGTCTGGGTTTGCAAAGTGCTGCGGAATAGAAACAGTCAACAAGGGTTAAGATATTTTAAATGTATACTGACAGTGCACGCAATGTGCCGAATATGCAAATGATAAGTTTGTTCAAGGGGGAAGTTAAAACCAAGTCCCGACCTGTCTACTACGTCTATAAATAATCCCTACAAAATGAGGCTAAATAAGACTCTTCTCGAAAATAATAGAAAAGCATACTCGGCCTTTATTAAAATAAAGTCGTGTTAAGGGTATTACTTATACTTATAGGTAGGTACAATCACGTCTAATAATATAATATTAACATTTCAGAACGTATCTATGTCCTAGGCAAAGGAATCATATTCATTAGCACATTTTTGGAGCCTACCACCATTTTGAATTGTATTAAAAGTAATGGTCCTGCTTTATGGCCCATAAGCATATTCGGAATTCTTCACAGGCAAATGTACATTGCCACCTCCTTGGAAGTACCTATATAATAAGGCTGTATATGTCCGCTTACTATAAATCAACCCTGTACCTATTTGCCATCATCAAAACTATGGTTTCTAAAGAAACATCACTCTCAAATGCAACCCGAGTCTGAATCACCATCAGGAATGTAACTTGTTGTTTAAAATTTTAATATCTGTCAGTTATCCATTGTTTTCTCTGTTGCGTCATTACTGCGTAAGTTTTCGTAATAATTAGCTTTTACTCTGACTAATTGGGCAGTAAATATTAAAATTCGTTCGAATAGTGACAAATGAGTTGCTTTAGTTCATTTCGTAATGTTACAGAGCTGGCTGTTGATTTAACAAAAGCAATTACTTGGAGTCGGTGACTGCGCTGGCCTTAGGATGTTATTAAAACTGCTTGCAGAGATCAGTGAGGAGGACAAAAGCTTAGAGACCAGTCTTCATTGATGGCATCCACAGTCTGCCTACGATGTTCAAGGCTTTGAATCTTAGATAAGGCCTATATTTGTGTTTGTCACATCAGTCACATCACATACAAAATGTCTTCTTAGTCACGGAAGTCTTCAATGTATTTAAACATATACCTACCCACAAAAAAGTCTCAATTAAGCTTCAAACAAAGAAGGAGGTTAACATATTGAAAAAAAAAATGTTTCATATATTATCCTCGAATACTCGACTCTTGGATCAATTTGAAAAATTATTTTGTCGTTTGAAATTGGTTCTATTGTCATCGAGTCCAGATTTGATGATAGGATCCGGATTAAATAGAGGGGACAAAATTTCGTAGGCTCATAAGTATGAATGTTTAATTACTTATCACTCTTTCCTGATAGTTGCTATTAACTTAAAGGTAGATCCGGCAAGATCTTTACCTCGATTTTTATTAAAGTTTTATGAGATTGCGTTTAGTTCGTCGTCTTTATTTAAGTCAAAATAACTACGCGTCCGTCCTAAAGTAAAAGCATATCTGTTCGAGGGCATTGTCATCAAACTCATCAAGTTTGAAGGTGTAGTCGAAATAAGAGTAAGGAAGATTGTCTATATTCTAAAACATTGGAGCCACTCTATAACATTTAAGAACTCCGATACAAAGACAAGCCTCTTTTCTAAATAGAAATAGACTACTTGTAATATGTGTAGTAAATAAGGCACTTTTATCAATCCTACATAATTATTTAGGCATCTTATGTACTTATACATATCGAATTTAGGAATTATGTATCATTAAAAACTTGTTAAAATCTGTCTTTCAACGTCTCGCATTTTTAACAAAAGACAAGTCCCTAAGAATCTCACTATTATGATAACTTAGTATTGAAGTCTGACGCGAGATAAAGGCATGGTTACCTCCGAAGGTCGCAGTAAGAATGGTTCTTCCAAGCATTTGAACGGCAAGCTTAGATAGCTTTTGGAAAACATGGCCCGGGGCGTCTCGACTATTCTTTAACATGACAGACGCCACTTTAGATTAATTAGAGCCATTTATTGCAAGGGGAAGGCATCCGTGCCTTACAGTAGTGCTATTTGCTAGCCTGACTTCGAGTCGTAGGAGTTGAAATAGTGTTGACGATATTAACTAGTATGTGGGATTAGTCATGTGTGAAGCTTTTAAAATTTTGAAACAAAAACATATTTTGTACAAACAATACAAGTAAGTTTGTTGGTTAAAGCATGTTCAGCTAAGAAACAAAAAGAGGAAAATAAAAAATAGAACGCGTTTTATCATTGCCAACATAATTGAAATCACGTTTTTAATACGGAACGATCATGATCCCTGGACTTGCTAAGTGTCTATTTGCTACTATGGTGGCGATGGCGCCCTAACGCGTGTAGCCAAATAACTATAATATTTGATGAATTAACCTGGTTTTGGTGAAACAACAGTGCTAAGACAATCAAAATATATTAGTTAGTTCTCGTATATAATCCATAAACGAATACAGTTATTCAAAAACGTTCATCAAGCCTTTCATCACCTAATTATCGTTTGTTCTTATTTGCCTTTTTGACATTTGCATTTGGTAAATAGAGACCAAACGAATATATGTAAAAGGGGTTAAATGTTAAAGATACTTTTGCTATCATAATCTTACAACAAGTAAATATAATAACGCTCACAAAATACTTCCGCATAAAATATATTCGCTCAAGCTATAATTGCAACAATTTTGCCCGGTATTATGAAAAATTCCTCAAATGCACGTGACACATAAATCTCATGGGGAAGTTTTATTCCAGTAATACTTATTCAGCCAGACAAAATATTCATATTAAGAAGATATTACGGGGATATAGTGCGTGCTGTGTATGCAAACGTAAGTGCTGCGGTATGGAAAAATCCTGAATATTTACTACCCTCTTAAGTGCATTACTTTATTGCGAAGTTGATAAAATACTCACGGCAGACTTAAAAGATTTTACGTAGAAAAATTACTCAATAATAGAAAAAACACAACACGAGGGGGTTAGTACATCTTTCAGAGTTACCTAGCAGCTCACAGGCCATTTTCAAAGTTGTCCCCACACTTTTTTTGATTTGGAACTTTTTCTAATAACATGATTTCCACTCAAAATTGCGTGCTCTTTCGATCCTGATAAAAAAAAAATTGTCCAATGTTTTTTTTCCGATTCGGTACCACTTTTTCATACATTTTGTATGGCTGTAACCGAATTGAAAATCCAAAAATAGATGTAAATTTCGGGACAACGTTTTTCTTGGGATCTAAAAAGCTCACGATTCTGAGTAGAAAAGTAAGTGTAAAAGTGTAAGGTAAGTGTTAACGTCACGCTTTTATTGACTTTACACTAAGGTCTTCTTGTACAATCTAGGGTTTATTTAATGAACACTGGGTTGAAAATCTTTTTACTTACGAAGAATCGAATCGTGCTTAGCATCGTATTGTCATGTAATTACAGATTAGTTTTGAACTTTTGACGAATCTACGCACCTTCGTGAGACAATCGATCAATAACTGGTTAATTCTACACATTTTTTAAACTTAATTGTGCAAATGGACGTAGGTAGTTAATGCAAAAAGTATCTTAATAAATTATAGTATTTCTTAGATTATTTGCGAAAAGACTCCATCAAAGAAGAATAATGAAGATAAACACGCCACAGCGAAGCGCACGACTTATTAAATTAAGAGGCGATACTTTAATTTGGTGTAAATTCGCGCGTTACAGGATACGCAGCGTGCCTTCATACGTGACGTGTGTGGAAGTGCTACCGTGAGGAACAAAGAGTTAGTAAATTATTGAAGTGATTTCACTACGAAAAACACTCTTTGATTTTGTTTTCAGAATTTAATAACTTTAACTAACACACGTTGAGTATACTGTTGGTTGAGTGTGTGTTAAAATAAATGTAGTGTCAAAAAAACTAATTTCTTGAATTTTGTTTGGTAGTATAAATCAGACTCGTGCAACTGCGAACGAAAAATCAAAAATTTCTGTGCTTTATAATAGAAGTATTTCATAATAATTATATCTAGTACATTTTCGGGCGAGAATGGATCCGGTTCAGAGTAAGATTTGTCAATAGCGTGGCTCACTATTAAAACAAATATGTTTACGTGCCTAAAGAATAACATTATTTTCTAACAAAATGACAACTCTAGTCTTCATTCAATTCTCTACTTTCCTTCGTCTCTCCATTAATTTCTAACTACCCTCGCAAAACCTTCTCACCCCATTTTACGGTATGAAAAGGTCGTATAATATAAGTTAATGAAGAGAGAAAATTCTTCTACACTTAGAAGTGGAAATAAGTCTACATGTTTCTAAGTCTTAAATGTTTGGAACTGTTTAGAAATACCTAACGAAAAGGTATTTCTAGAATTGATTTCACTTGACTTTTCGTTTAAATATGATTGCCACTTTCAGTTGCATTACATCCATCCTTGTAAGTCACGTATATTGCGGGGAGGGGTATCCTCATTTTGGAGTCATTACACGAAATAGTATCACCGTATAAAGTCTCGAGGGAGGAGGGAGCCTGTTTGTTTATGCCCTCCCATATATATTTTGGTTAATTAAGTTTTTGTGCGGTCTAAGGATAAGTAGCTTTGGGGGTGCTGGTGATAATTATGTTATGGTTATAGTAATGGGGTTATAAGACTTTGTAAGTGAGATTTGTCTGTGATAATTGTCGTTGGCTTTTTGGAGGGAGATACATCATGATAATGGCTTTCGTATTAGAATTGTCTTGAGTAATTTAATTATGTTGATTCAAATTTTGTAGTTCAACAATACAACGATTTGTAAATCCTTTATGATGCTTAAGTGTAATGGAGTATGTTTCGATATAGTTTAAGCATGCAAAATCGTTATTTTTGAATGTAGTAAATAAAAGGAATTAGACATTATTTAAGTTTTATTCCCTTTCACAGATTTTTAGTAGTTGCTCAGAATTTCACTAGTTCTTTTTCCAATACCCTCAAATCATAATTATAGCTATACTCGAACCGTCTTTCCTTTAACTTTCAAGGGAACCGCTTTTCACCGAAAATCTCCCAGCCATCTGTTCTAATGATTTCCCTTGGATAATTTCAAAGTGTAATTGGCAAAAATTCCTTCACCTACTTACGAAGGAAATTACTGGGTTTCCGGTAACAGATTGGAGATCAAAGGCCGTTAATTAAGCCTTAGGACCATAAATAGCAAAGTAACAGCGATATTTACTTGGTCCATTTTAATTGAGTGTAACGTAATTTCTCATGGTCCCTTTGAAGACATAATGTTGTGATAAACAACCGGTACCATTAATTAGGATTTTGTGTATTACGGGAGTAGTTTCTTGATTGAGATCAGAGGGCCTAGACTGCGAGGGCTGCTAGCTGTTGGTGAAAGATTTCCAGGTAAGGTGTTGTAAGATTTCTGCTAATAGTCTCAAATATTCATCTACGAAACTGTAACGGAATTTCAGTTCGGAGTTTCAGTTTTTTTTAGTACTTTTAGATATTCTATGCTAGAAAACAGTTTATCACAATCCCGAAGAATACTGCCCAATTAGCTTGTAAAAATATTCTCTTTCCATTGTTGATGTTTTATACTGAATATTTGTCTTATTGGATTTTTGAATCGTAAATTCTTTAAAATAAATGTTTTTGATTGTTGAAGAAAATATTGCAATAGTAGTAACGAGCAGTATTAAAAAAATTATGTTTAATGTTACACAGTTCAGACGATAAAAAAATACTATTAATTTGGTAAAATAATGACGTTATCTGTCTGTTTCAATACTGAGAAGAACGAAAAAGTAGTACTATTTCAGTTTCAGCCGGCTGTGATTACACACACAATTCGTTTCAATGGTTTATTTACTATTATTCAATTTAACTTAGTATGTGTCTTTTACTATTTAACTTCATAAATGAATAGTCCACTAAAATAACCATTTAACTTTTATTTTAGTTTGTATGACATGTTGAAGATAATATTTTATTGTTATGGTGGTAAGAATTATAATATTAATAAATCCTGACAGTATGATCAGGGCATGCCTAACATTTGCTATACCACATCCCCAAAACAACTCAGAACAAAATCAGTAATCTTACAAGATTGAACGATGCCGATTTCCGTGGCCCAGAATCCAACAAAAGTTTCTGCACAAGTCATCGAGCCAGTTTTATGAGATCATACTTTTGCACAAATCACGGGGCAAAGGAATATTGGAGTTGGACTCAAAGGCAACCGTTCAAGCGGGAATCCCCCCCAACTAAGTTGCCACTCATAACTAGAAGATATGCATATAAGATTCGAATCTGTCTGTATCTAAATGCTCGAGGCATTCGGAATTTTATTAAAACTTTTCCCCTTTGAGATAACTTCTGTTTGATAGAAACCAGGAGCGGCAGTAGGGGGACGCCACCCCGACAATTAATGCCACCATTTACGAAATTTTATTTCATTTGCGAACGCGAACTCTCGTTATTTGATTATTAATAAAATGAGTTTATTTTGTTGCCATTTGCATAATTATCTCATTTTCACTTTCAGCTACTGAATTCGATAAAATTCCACGACGAAATCTCTTAAAAAGAAATTAAACTTGCGTTTTGCTATGCCGAGTTTTCTGTATTTCCTTTCGAATTCGTTACACCATTTGCCAGATTAAATTACCTACCCTATTACTCAGTTGCTTATTATAATTTACGACAAAATTAACATATTTATGAGTAAGTATCATGAAATAGAAGAATTCAATTTCGAAGTCTTGTTGAGAGATTGTTGTTGATGTTTTTCGAGTGATGCTTTTGAGATGAAACTCAAGTTTTTTGTAGTTAAACAATATTGTCTTGATCTTTATTTTAGTCGTAAGTTTTCATTTAAAACTTATTTATTTGTTGTAAAAGTGAACCTGACTCATTTTAGCCGCTGCACCGTCAGTGTGTGTTACTTGAACTCATTTTACGTTCAAACTTCAAACAGATGAAAACATTCAGCTCAAAGAACTTATTTCCTTGAGCACTTCACGCAATGATTAAATACTGCCAGGTATATTAACCTACACTCATATACATATCTAGACAAAGACTTTCCTAACAGGTTCCGTTTATATTAAATTTATGTTTCATCCTGCTACTCACGTCGAAAAATTCTGGACATATTTCGCTTCGTAGGCATATGTGGAGCTTTTTCAAGAGCCAATCGCCATGGCTGCACGACGAAGAAAATTGTTTCCGTTTACAACTGAAAGTAGATTTTATTTTGTTGTTTTGATATTTGTGTATTGGTGATTCGAAAGATCCCGTGGCACTTTGATAAAATCTTAGGTCCGTCTTATTCAGGCCTATCCTTTGACCTAAAACCGAGACAGACCGATCGAGATGGCAGGGCACTGTGAACGGTATTATTAGATATTGGAAATTCAATCCAGTTCGAAATGAATTATCTGACACACAATCAGTATACGTAATCGTAACCTTTACAATTCAGTCTTTCCAAATCCGATACGCACATTATGTAAAGTACAAAACCTTTATCAAGTCAAATTATTCGCGTATTATTGCAGCTACTGGATTCCAAAGCACT
>JALPQI010011054.1:0-44273 GCA_025490895.1 Thaumatotibia leucotreta
ATTTAATCTAGACTAGGCTAGGCCTAGGTCGGTATTAACAGGCCATAAATTAGCATAACCGATTAAGAAAATGGCTAATAATGGTTACACGGTCACACACGCTAGTTAAAGTTTATAGCTTGGCCACCAATTAGGTCGAAAGTGGGCTAAGTATAGTTAATCACCACTTTGGTGGGAGTGGTTCACTATGTGCTAATAATATTAGTTGAGTACAGAAAGGCCCCAAGGTTAGGGCTGCCAACTCAAAAGGACCCGTGAGAATTGTGCCCTTATAAAAAATATTCAAGAGACTCGAATCTATCTTTTCTTCCTAGCGTTATCCCGGCCTTTGCCAGGGTCCGCTTTCCTGCTACATTTCCTCCACTTTGCGCGATCCTGGGCATCATCTACTGTAAAGCTCATTCACACTCATGTCAGCCTTCACGACATCGCTTCTTTGGTCTGCCACGAGGTCAGGGGCCGTCAAGGGCTAGGTTAAGGGTAGTCAGGTGGCAAACGACAAACGTGACCAAACCACCGAAGACGGCATTCTTGAAGCTTCTCCGCTACGTCACGGACTCCGAGGCTGTCACGGACTCCGAGGCTGCCACGGATGTACTCGTTCCGAATGCGATCAGCACGCGTAACGCCGCACATCCATCGCAGCATTTTCATCTATATTATACTAAAATTTCGAGAGATTTGCCTGAAACCACTTTTTCCCTAGGATTACTTTGGGGTCCTTTACAAATCAGGACAAAGATTTGGACACATTTGGCGTAAATTCGTTTTCCAGTAGCCATTTCAGCCGCTACGTTAAAACGCGGACTTGCTTTATATCCGGTTCACTCGCACCAAT
This sequence comes from Thaumatotibia leucotreta, assembly GCA_025490895.1. Taxonomy (NCBI): domain Eukaryota; kingdom Metazoa; phylum Arthropoda; class Insecta; order Lepidoptera; family Tortricidae; genus Thaumatotibia; species Thaumatotibia leucotreta. The sequence goes on from JALPQI010011054.1 coordinate 839, forward strand.
ACACTAGTACGACCGGGATGTATAGAAGGTAAGTTAAATTCAATAAAGTTATCAAACATTGTTATGTATGTAGGTACCTACTATATATATTTTAATCCTTTAATGGGCAGGACTCGAAAAAATCCTGAAGTCAAGCCTCAACGCCATAACATAATACGTAAAATTCTGTACGGCCGGCTCTAATAATATGTATACGATTTTGATCCTTATGCCTTTGACATACGTTCCGAAATGTATACATATTATTAGACGTGACTGTACAAGAAAATAATACAAAATGACAGTGATACAGGATGGTCGTTTTTGAGACCGATGCCCTATAAAGGGTTATATTTACATGTGAAATCACAAATTAACCTCACGCTCCAGGTTTTATTAATCCGGAGTTCTCGGAGTGAACGATTTTTTTCCTTGGTATTTCCACCGATACTTCCAAATTTATCTTTGTCTCAATTAGCGTTAGTACAATCATGAAGTTCGTTGTGACAGCAATATGAATTCATACCTTCCGTGAAAAGCTTCGTCTTATGCTTAGGCGAAAAGGATTATGCACAAAATCTAGCACATGATTGGTGTGACAGTATGTCGCCGCGAGACAGACTATCCATCGTTCTTTTAATAATATCGTTAGTAAAAGACGGGAAGAGTATCTCACGGCGACATACTCTTTATAGACGCGCAGTTACTTACTATTCATCCCGCGCATTTGGCGCGAGCGAGTCAAAACGCGCGTTAATAAAGTAGCGGCAGCTCATGGTAGGGCTACTGAGCCTACTGCTATGCTATTCTCTTATTCACACATTCGACGCTGCATTCGTCAACGAGCTCGACGTCGAGACAGCCTTGTCTAAAATCCTAGCTGTTTTATTTGACATTAGGAATCGAGGGTGTGAGCGAGGTTGTGGGCGAGTTCGTCGCTGTTTTTCGTTAGAGAATACGAAGTTCGTACATTAAACGTCAAACTCTCGACGCAGCGTAGTTCCAGCTCACGCCGCATTCGTCGCCGAGCACTAGTGTCGTTTGAAGTACGTTAGTGAATACCATTTTTAGGCTCGACGCTGCCGCAGCGCTGACTCAGCGCTGACAGCAAGGCGGTTTCCTTAGTGAATAACACTGCTGTACGCTACATTGTAATAGCGATTAATACTGTTCATACATAACATAACATCTCGAAGTTAGTTGAACACACCCTCTTTAATTGTACGTTCCGCGCATAACTTGATCCCGGAACTAATCCCGGTATCTAACTTCTGGCTCCGCATTCCCAGTCTTAGAAACCAGTTTAAGCGTGATCTCCAGTAACCAATTGTTTTAAGCATTTCTAAGATCACTCCACACTGGTTACAGAACAAGCATCGGCAATGGTCTGAGGTTAGGGTAATCCTTTGATGTTAGATGAGGCAGTAACTGACGTCATTTGAGATGCGTCATCAGTTGAGATTAGTGGGTTGTCCTACTTCCTTGCTTATAATATTAGTATCTTTATGCGAGATTAATATACGATTCTGAATATACCTTTCTATTTTATTATGAACAACTTAATTCGCCCATGGCGAGCATAAAACAGAATAGCCATCTATGTCGGAAAAATTTATTATATTCAGTCAAATTTTTTGTGGAGATGGAGAGCCAACTCTTCGCGTCTAAATTTTTTGAATTTGTCGCCATTTGCTACTGACAGCCATAGTTAGACAGAGTAGGTATAGCTACTTATTTTCTTCTACCTAGCGTTATCCCGGCCTTTGCCAGGGTCCGCTTTCCTGCTACATTTCCTCCACTTTACGCGATCCTGGGCATCTTCTACTGTAAGCCCATTCACACTCATGTCAGCCTTCACGACATCTAGCCATCGCTTCTTTGATCTGCCGCGGGGGCCGTCAAGGGTATAGCAGCTACTTATATTATAATAAAATTATTCTTATGTTTTGTACAGTTATGTGTACACATATATGTGTATTTATTTGACCACCAAAATTAAAACCAGATGCCATCCCTCCTTCATATCACTTTCGTTCACAATTTTTCTCGCAATATTTTACAACTCATGACTTCATTTTTTTTACGTCAAAGGTATTGTGGTTTTAAAGAATCGACTACAGTAAAACGAACCGGTTAAAGGAAAGCAGTAAAGCATTTGCTCCCGGGTTATAATCTTTCAGGTGACTTATGATGGCTAGGCGGTTATCGTTTATCGTGCCACTCAGCATTTTCGCACTCGCATACTTGCTAGAGCGTGATAGCAACGACGACAAACGATTACATACGGGACCATCATAAGCCTACAGATTTCGTAATATGTACCGTAAAGTTAAAATATATAAGCTACTTAGAAGCCCTGTCTGGAAATAGAACGCGCGGGTGAGTGACACCGGATCGATATTGGCAAAAAATGTGGGTGTGAACGCCATCATTGCCAATCGGCGGCGTTAGTGATGAGTGACATGTATTTACAACCGGTGTCTTTTGACACGTGCGTATTGTTTTATACCGTAGCAATCTCAAACATTTACCTGGGTCAAAATTCTTTTCGTTGTCTTGTTTCATACCTCTCTGTCACGCTTTTAGTTGGTGTTTCGACTTAGTACATCATCAGCCTATGATAGTCTATTGCTGGACGTAGGCCTCTCCTATTAAGCGTCTAAACGCATTAGGAGGTAAATGCCCATAATCGCCACTCTGGGCAAGCGGATTGGCGATTGCAGTAATGTGTCCACTACGATGACGCTGCTGCCCATCATCAATCTTTTATCAAATAGTGGTCAGTGACACTTAAATCCCTTAAGTAGTCGACTCTTACGACACCCGCAGGAGGAGTTGGGGTGGTGACAAATGTATTCTTACTGTCGTCACCACACGGCGGTTCGACTAAGTATATTGAAAAAATCCGGTGCACTTGTATTTCTTGTTCACGCTAGATTTTAATCCATATGTGAGAAATGGAAAACAAAACATCAGCTCATATAAAAATCACTACTGCGTCACGGTTTTCAGGGACACAAAATAAGACGACGAAAAGAATTTTGACCCACCTACGACCGATATCTAGATATTTCTGTCTGAAGTCGTTTCTGGTTAGACGACGGTTCGAAGACCTGTCAGGGGGGCTACCACGATCTATTAATGCGATTCATTTTAGGACCTAATCTGCATCGCTATGTGCCAGTTCCATAGAATAACTGTCAAAAACTGACAAGCCGAACTAATTTAAGCACCTAGGATACCCCAGGCACTGATAGACCGACAAAGTTCAAAAAGACCGGACAGGACTTCGAACTGGTGGCAGTGGCGACCAAACAGAAATAGCATTAGACAGAAATGTTTGGAGTCCAAGATCCACTTCGAGTCGTTGTGCCACTACGATAAGTAAGTATGTAGAAGGTAGCTTACAGTTTGGCAAAAAAATAGAGATACTTCATATCCATCTTCACGGTAAGTACTTTTCTACTTAAAATATCGTATCTAATTTATTTAACGCGATATTATGTTCTAGCAAAAGTATTTCAAAATATCGAATAAAATATGAATATGCAGCTACACACGCCAATGAGCCAATGACAAAAATGATTCATCTATACACTTGGTGACAACCTACGCTACTCGCTACATAAGTATTATGCATATAGATTTTGCATTTACGGCTGAATTTAACGAAATAAGACTTTATTGTCATAATAATAAGTCATAGGCTATAATTTTGCGGTCGTTCATGTCGTCATGACATCGTGCACTTTTACTGACACCTTGATGTTTTTCGGAAGCGGCGACTATAAATAACAAAGTTATGTAACAGATGCTGTTATTTTTATACCGCTTCAAGTTGTATATGTACCTTTATAGAGCACTCGGCTACCCGGCTATGCAAAGCAGTGGCTCAGCTGTAAAGTGGATCGATCCAATCAGGACTGTAATGAATTAGCCGTACATGAGAGAGCAGCAGCCGTACCATGACTTTTCAAGTTTTGGTATTCGATACGTAAAGCGTTTTGTCGCCGTCGCACTTATTTATTGACGCGAGCGCGATGATCTGCTTTACGTAACGGCCTATGGGCTATGCTGCGGACAGACGGACATGACGAAACTATAAGGGTTCCTTGTTTACTAAGGGACGCTAAAAACGCATTCTTGACCAACAAACCATATTTTTTCATATCATAGCTGAGCCATTTCGTCATGTCAAAGATTAAACACTAATTTCTAATGGCGGCCATAAGAAATCTAATGTATAGGCATGTTCAGTTTGAAGAATATAAACTATATCATTTGTTATTTCATTCTGCATATATTTTTTATTTGTACGAAAGTCGATTATGAAAAAAATCGGGCTAAATAAATATAGGAAGATGATATAAAATTGGGAAATCCGAAGCTTAGGTAGCATCACTCATCAAGAACAACTTCTTTGCCTAGAGGCTGAGCCTGGCGGTTCAAAGAGGAAAATGTAGCCAGTTTTCTTATCTCCGGCCTTGTCTCGTGCCTGTGCCTATATTAATAAGGATTCATCTATAACTGTCAAAACTTTATTCTTAGAAATCTGCAACTATAATAGAAGTTGAAAGATCAAGGTCCTTAAACAAATCGTTCAAAGTAATATCCAAAATCTAGCACTATTGTATTGTTCATTTGTGTGATATTTTCTGGTCTAAATTAAGAACGACTTTATTGCTTGCAATGTTTCCTAAATAAGAAGGTTTTAAATGTCGAATCGAGATTGCTATTCACCTCGAAATTTTCCTCGCAACTTCGGGCATTCATATTACAGATTTCATTAGATCCGTACACATCCGTACCAATATCGATAAATCAACAATAACTAGACTTTTATTTATTTAGCTATTAAGGTGTTGGTATTAATAAGTGCTAAGCATTCATGCATTATGAGCTCATAAATATTAATTTGAATAGATACCTACCTGTGTAACATCCTACGCAGGTTCGATGCTGTTGCTACGTAAACATTTATATGTATATATGTTGTGCATATAGGTACCTATGTAGGTTTAGGTATCACATATTATAGATTACTGAAAAATAGACTTAAATACTCCTACAAATAGATCATTTTGTACTGGCCCCTTATTGATAGGATTAGAATTTGAAATCGTGTTTACAGCTTTGGCGTTTAAATCTTTCATACATGAGATGATTTATGAGAAGCACCTTAAGCCAAATGCTGAAGAGCTATAATCGGGTGAATCTAATGAAAACATTTTCAAGACTAATGTCAATAATCTGGGTAGTAGAGTCGTTCAGTCGTAAAATTGTTAAGAGCTTGAGTGATTGGATATAACATTCGTATTTGGCTCAACTAGTGATTTTCCGATTGATATTAATGTGTTGAGTATGTGACTAAGTCAAATGAGTGGCATACGTGTATTGGGATTTTTTCTTTGTATCTTCGTCTGGTGCCTTCTAGATTCACTAGTATTAGAAACTTTAATAAATTCAGCTTATTGATGATTTGCATTCATCACCATCACAGAACATTCAATGGTTTATTTATTTTAAATAAATTATTTGCTCCCAATTTCCGTGGTACACCTTGTCATGACAAAAAATTAAAAAAGTCATTTGAGTAATGAATAAGTTATGTTACTTGTGAGTTTATTGATCGTCTGGTATTTGGTCATCCATATGAGTCACTGGGGACCGCAAAAACAGTCTCGAGGAAAAAACATTCGCAAGGTCACTCTTCATTAGAATAGAAGATGCTTAATGCAAAAAGGGGAACAATAAATAATTACATTACCTACAACCGGTTTCACTAATATTGGCTTTATTTATATCATAATACATCAAAAAAGTTGATGCTTGATCAAGTAATATTGTCGTATCAGAGCTTGCGAGAGTTTTTTTTTGTTGAACATTACGGATGTCGCTGCTAAATGTAAAGGTAGATTATAGATATGACTCAGAAGTAAATTTGTGAAGCATTGTGATTTAGAATATCAGAAACATAATGCATTGTCCCATAATACTTACTAATCGCTCCCTAGCGATAAGACCGCCAGTTGTCTGCGTTTATACACGTAGGGTAAAAGCACCAATAGATGACTGCTAGGTCTAAAAATCTAAATAATTAAATCAGGAATAATTTTCCACGCTCGGGAGTATTTTTCTCATATGCGATATGCGGCAACACTATATCGTGTCTCACATGCGAATTACCAGGCAGTTAAACCACGCACGCGGCAGTGAGCGGCCGTCGAGTTTGCACTTCGCGCCAAAATCGCGTTTTATATGGGATCCCTATTAAGAAAAGCCCTAAAAATTTTAAGCTTTTTTTTTTTTTAATTTATTTATCACAAAAGAAAACTTAGGTGGTAGGGTACACAATTTCTTTCGCCAAACTGTGGACAGTTTGTTGGCGAATAATACGCTCTATAATAACAAAAATAGTGTGTGATGAGTACCTATACCCTCATCTACCTGTATATTTAACTAAACTACTAAACGCAGCGTAAACAAATAAACAACAACACCCTCAGCTGACCGTCAGTGAACATAAAAAATCCAATGTGGCTTTTATTTCCTTAATTCACTTCAGTATACATTTTAGAGTAATATCTCTATTGTGTATATTATAAAGAATAGTTGTTTTTTATTTATTTTATGAGATATTTGCTGGTCAAGTTATGGTTCCAATATTGTGTGTTCGGGCCAAAAGATGAACGACGGTCAACTTTTGGGCAAAGGCTCGTCTTTTCAAATGCTTGTGTAAATTTTAATAAAATAGCTAGATGTAATATTTATACATAAAATTACAATCAGATTTGTAGATGATTTTTTGACCAAAAGATGATCGAGCCTTTTTCATGTAACACGTTTTAAAGTTATTTATTTTTGTATGAAAACGGGATTGTTCAACTCAAGAATCGCTGTCCAAAACGTGAACTAGGAAAAGTTGCTGGTTCATCATTTGGGTTGGATTCCAATAAATGAATTCGAATCGATTTAGTTCGTTAATTTCGTTAATGCGGTGTCCAAAACATGAACCAACTGATTTTATTGAACGGTTGAATTTGAGAAAAGTGAAACTTTTGTTCTTAGAGATCAGATTATTACATAATACACACTGTGTTTATATTTCATTAAAAGAAGGTGACCTACAATTAATTTATCTAAAACTAACTTTTCTCTATTTATCTATTGGGGTCTTGCCGTTCATATACTGGTCTCGCCATATTGCGATTATACTGGTTCATCTATTGGTGTCAAATTGTTCAGAGATAGGGCACTTTGTTCAACTACTGGGGAATTTGACTCCTTTTTTAATGTAATCATTTTTATAAAATCACTGAAGTTTAATACGAGGCATGAAAATAACTTATTCTAAACTCGATTAAATGCGGAATCATATAAAAAAATAAAAATGGATGAATATGAGTTACATCATATAGAAAAAAATATTTAAAGTTGTGAAAGTTGCTTAACTGTTCATCTATTGGTGATATTACCCTACGTATAATTATTATAATTAATTGTTATAAAGTTTTGTGTTTTGAAGTATGCACTAAAGATTATTCTATTATACGAATGAAATATACATACTTATTGTTTCAGTGTACGAGGATGTGGTAGTACTTATCCGAGTTGAAACGAATCCAAAATCTGCTGTTTCTTGTATCTTTGATAACATCGGTTGTTGCGCAACAGTCCCTAAAATAAATATGCTTTATTTGAAATATTACGATGTACATAAGTAAATAAAATAATGCAATATTCAAGGTAGTGTGAAATCGTACTGAAAACTTAATACCAATTGATTGGTGGCTAATGGAAATCATTTTACGAAATTATTATAATTACCTATCAAGTTTTCTCCATAGAATACGACAACGTGTCGGTTTCAGCTAACCTCAGATTTAATTTTACCTTTTTATTGTAGTAGATGCAAAACAAGAAAGTAAACATTTCTAACTTTGTGCCCGTTGAACAATTGTCAACAAATAGAATAAAATGAACTAAATTCATCTAACTAAACCTTTGGAATAAAATTACGTCAGCACACTTTTAGTTTACTACATTTAGCGCTAGCAAGTACCTAACGAAGACCAATGTGATTCCCGTATCAATGCATCAAAAAACACACGCGAGGATTGACCCCCTTTCAAATTACATTAACCCTGAATCATCTTTGGAAATGACAAATCCTAACAAATATAGCAATTCCAGCATTACGTGGTGTTTGGCAAGCGGTTTTCGATTGAAAACAAAACAGAATTTTATAAATAATACGAGTAATAATATTCGTGAGAGGACGGGACAGCTGAGGTGGCGCGTAGCCAACGCGGAGTGTCACCAACCTTCACTACGCTAGGTGATTCTACTATTTGCATCCGTAGATTGAAGAACACGCCTATATTCTCCTTTCATTCTGGATTTACTGACAGAAATTTCAAGACGATTTTTTGTTATAGTACCTATTATTAAAGTATGTGGATACGGAGGTACTAACCGTTTTTCTACTTTTACCTTTTGGATATGAATCAAGCCAATATTATTCGTCAGGTTCGTATTTTCCGACAAAAGTTTGTGATCATTTTTCAACGTCACCATAAATAGCTCATATCTCTTTGAATGCACCAAACGTTTTATTTGTATATACTGATTAAAGCATACTAAAGTCCATTCATCCTTAGTTGTTTTATCTAGTAAACAACTTTCTAACCTAAAAGTACACGTTTTCCGTTGTAAACTGCCATATTTGCCCATACCAAAATAGGTACCTGAGTCCGTATTTGTGCAATCCGTCCGTAGTGATTAGTAAATTGCTTTATTTTTAATCAAGGAAACAGCAGTTTACAACAGAAAAGTTGGTTACTAGATAAGACAACTAAGGATGAATGGACTTTAGGTACGCCTATATTTTCCGTACATTCAATGTTCTTCGGTAAATAAAGTCATTAGAAATCTAAAATCTCTCTGTTTTGCCTTAAGGTTGACTGGTAGAGAATGCCTCATGGCATCAAGTTCGCCTTTTGAACGGTAAGTTTTACTTTTGTGCAATAAAGTTTAAATAAATAAAATCCTGAAGTGCTACCTACCTGCATTTGCTTCAAAATAATTTCTTGAAACCGGTTCTGCTGCTATCATACTTATACAGACTACACATAATTCTACGAAGGTACCTACCTTCGTTGAATTTGCTTCCGGAACTTGCATTAAGGAAGGAACTACTTATACATAGTGTGTATAGGTATGCATATTCTCCATTCATTGTGTGGGCACTCGGCGGGAGCTCATTTCAACCCAAATATTACATTCAGGCTACGCTAGGTAATCCCGCTACCTACTGTGTACATAGTGCACTACATCGTTAGGTATATGCCGTTCTCGAGAACGAGACTTCTCGTCTTTGTACGGGTATTATTCTTGGGAAAGGCTAAACGACCCCTGAAAACTGGCCAAGTGCGAGTTGGATTCGCGCTTGAAGGGTTCCGTAGCAATATCAATTTATCACAAAAAATCACGTTTTTTGGATAGGGGCCATTAAACATTATACATGAAGCGATTGAATATGGCGCAATTGAGTGGTTAACGAGATACAGCCTGGTGACAGACGGAGAGACAGACAGCGGACCCTTTGTAAAAGACGAGACGTGACCTTTGGAGTAGGTACGGAATCAGAAAAACGACAGCTAATGACAATGACGAAAATAAAAGATTTTGTAGACTTACCTAAATCTTCTCGGGTTAGTGGCGTAGTGTTAGAACAAGATGTAGATTTTATTTTATAATTTTATTATTGTACTTAAATATGACATTTCAAAAGTGTTTGTTGTTATGCCTAAATATTTGAATAATGAATCATTTGACTTTGACTTGGATGACCTAACCTAGACCTTTGATCTAATATTCAACCAGTTTGTCCATTCAACATGATTATGGCATGAGACAAAATCTTTAACAGTTGCAAACACCTACCTACCTAATACCTACCGGAAAATGAATTGAGGAGCCACCATAAAAAGACGAAGGAAGGAATCTGTTACGAATAAAACGTAATTAGCAGCCGGTTCTCATAGCAACCAACAGAGGAGGCCTATTTTAAATTTTCCTAAAGATACATTCTATTGATCGTGATAGCAAAATATCCTCCAGACCAAAAATGACATCACGTATGAGAAAATGCTGAAAACTGCACGTGCAGAACTTGGCAAAACAGTGCGAAGGCAGTCAAGGGCGCAAAGGGCTAACATTAGGCCAAAGGTCACCAGACAGACAGGTGACATTTCACAGCCGGCGGAAAACAGTCATTTGCACGGACGCAAATCACCGTGCAAATGAGGAATTACGTCACGCCAATGATAACTCTTGAATTCTTGACGGGACGTGAAAGAAAATGGCACTACTTATGCCTATACTCGTAAACTCGTATGCCTGTAATACGTAGGTTGCCCTGAAAGTTTCGGGAATCGGAAAAAATACGCATTTTAATGAAATAAAAGTACTTTTATTGTTTTTCAAAGTATTCTCCTTTGTGTTTAATACACTTTTTCATTCTCTGAAACCAGTTTTTAAAACAGTTATTGAAGTCTGAAGTGGGGGTTGACAAAATGGCAAATTGGAAAATTCGCAATTCAATCAATGGAATATATAACTAACAGAACATAGAGCCTTATTAAATCGCGAAAAATCTGAATTAGAAGAGTAATGCGGACTGTATGAGAAAGTTTAACGTTTTAAACTAAAGAAAAGTCACAGAACTTCAGCGTACCAACCACATCTTGTGTATATGCTAGGGCTGCTGGACAATTTGTTAACAACTGTGAACTATAATTTAAAACCCTACCTTATCATGAAATAAAACTGTAGTAAAGGATTACATCGCGTACGTGATTAATTAATTTAATTTCATCTCGACGTTTAACATAATCCGCTACTATAGGTTTATTTTATGAAATGGCGGTAAGCGAAAAAAATTTTACCTGTTGATGCCTCTAAGTAAAACTACTTGTAATAGTTTACCATTTTAATTATAGATAAGGTATAATCGAGAGGTTCTTATTTATGTCTAGGACACGTGCGGCGGCTTCAGTGGTTAGAAGGAAAGATAATTTGTAGTCTCGGTGCATCGCTGCGTCTGGTGTCATGTGCTCGCAACCTGGGCGCTGCTTCTTCCGCGGTCTGAAAACGCTGACCACGCAACCGATTCTTTATTTTCGGGAAAGTAAAAAAATCGTTGGGACTTAGGTCGGGGCTGTACGGAGGATGGTCCAGTAATTCGACGTTTTCGCCCTTCAGATAGTCGTCTGTTTTCTGAGCGGTGTAAGGGCTGGCATTATCATGGTGTAGTATAATACGGCGGTTAGGGTTAGTTTTTCGCAGTTCAGCAAAAACAATCGGTAAACAAACGCCTATATACCAATCGGCATTGACAGTTCTTCGATCTTCAAGAGCGATAGTCGCCACGTGACCCGATTTGGAGACAAACGTGGCTACCATTTTTTTGATCGTGCTGCGAGAACGAACAACTTTTGTCGGCTTCGGTTCGTCTTCGTAAACCCAAACTCGAGATTGGTTTTTCGATTCAGGCTCATATGCGTAAATCCATGATTCGTCACCTGACACAATACTAAAAACGGCATTTGAGCTTCCTCCATTAAATCTTTTTAAAGTTTTGCGGCACCAATTGACACGTACCGTTTTCTGGTCGTCAGATAACAAGTGAGGAATGCACCGGGAAAATAACTTCCGCAAGCCCAACTCTTGTTGTAAAATAACTTGTACCTGACTCATTTCAATGCCTAAAGTCACCTGAATCTCCCGATATGTAACATGCCTATCTTCCTTTATCAGTTGGCGAACAACATCGATGTTTTGATCGGTAATGGCCGTTTTCGGTCGACCCTCACGTACGTCATCCGCAAGAGACACACGGCCACGTTGGAATTCCGAATACCACCTGTATATGGTCGTCTTTGAAGGTGCTTCACTACTAAAAGCAATAGTTAATCGGTCTCCACATTGTTGTTGTGTTAATCCACTTTTAAAGTCATAATAAATCATTGCTCTAAAACTTTCGCGGGACAGCTCCATTTTCACCAGCGACTCAAAGACTTTAAAAAACAATTGAAAATCGGACATTGTTTTTTTTTTCTAAGTGGCCAGTGTTTTCGAATATTGAGACTATGCTTGTAAGAAAGAGGTATAACACATGTCAAATATACGTTCCTAAGTATTAAATTCCCGAAATTTTCAGGGCATCCTACGTAATCACCTTAGTAGGTTCGAAAAAGAACAAAGATCTGATATCTACCACGAAATTGATAAAAGATAAACATGGGTTATAATTTTGGGTGGCAAACAAGCATATGAACCACCTGACAGTAAACGTTTATCGTAGCCAAACGCCATAAGCTTCAATTACAGATGCTTGAATACCAACTGGTTTTTTTACGATCCTTTGGAAACAGAAGTCCATAACAAACGAAAAAAGGAGACCCATAGGTTTTATGGATTCCATTTTGTCGACATTAGATCTCCGAGTGCTGGTAAACTTTTACGCACTCAAAATACAATGCTTTCGATTTTTGACAAGAACTGCTGGATATTCTTCAGTTCCGTATTGGGATTTCTTCGAATCGACCAACGTATATGTCTGTACAAATATAAGTATTTATGATAACATAGCCTAGTGCCACCACAACACAAACCTTATTGAGAAATGTTTTAACGATAAAAACGGGAACTTTTCAAGTAGTGATGCGCAGTTCCTGGTATTCTCAACGCTATCCCAAATACGCGGTAATATTCTCCTTTTCCAGAGTGATGTTCTCCAAGAGAAAGTAGAAAATATGCCAAGAACAGCATATCAGCTCTCTAACCGTAAACCTAAAAGCGTAACATCTACAACAAATATTTTAACCAGTTAGTGAATAATCCCAAATGGTAAATTGTACCCGAGAATTATGAGATCTTTAGTCATAACTACGATAAGCCAAAACAACAAATCGGCCTAGAACAAACATTCCCACACTATAGTCCCAAGTTCTCCCGCTGACCCGCTGAACGCGATCGATCGGACCCGCCCGCTGACCTATTTAGGGGAGCACCTTCGTCTTGTTTCAGTCTTTGAATGAAATGCGTGACGTGGCTTTGAAACCCCACTGTTAGTGGTATGCTTGATATTAATCTATTGATAAGTTGTGGAAATTTTGTTTCTTCCGTGGCAACTTTAATCGCATCGTAAGCGTAAAAGCTTTTAAAGGCAAAAAAATTGGCAAATCTCAATGCCAGTTACTCATACAAAACCCAGAATGGCTAATAAGTCTAAGCAGCTAAGGAATGCTGTTTTGTTAATTTAATGTTGGTACATTTGATATACTGGCTTAGCTGTAGGCATCATATCCTCATAAATAAGTCGCGTTTGTTCAGTTTCAATTGTGAGTAGATTCATGATTTTTTCTGTTAATCAATTGGAAACTTTGGAATAAAATTACAGTTTATATTGTACATATTTACGATTAAATTTGGATTTAATCTACCTACACGCGTGATCTGCAAGAAAATAAAGCTGGATGTCGTTACACGTATCTGTAAATGGTTGTGCTTGTGCCTATGCCTACCTGTTACAACTAAATAAACAAGTTGAGACGCCGTAGAAATAATTATCGTGTTCCGTTCTTCAGCCCTCAGCAACCCACATGTAGACCACAGAAATAAAATAATAAAAACTACGATGTTGTACGAACAATACCACCAGCAAAAAGAATAAAATCGTCAACTCTTTCTAACTGGGCTATGAGTTTGCAGTATATTCAGTTGTTTTCAGTGGAAACGTTTTCAAAACAAAGTGTCGGTTTGTTGGCGTTAACTCCCCAGCTGAAGGGAGAGTCAAATTAAAAAAATCGTATTGATCTGATGATTATTAAATCGTTCCAATGCATCGATAAAAGTGAATACGAAATAGAAGAGCTCCGACTAGTGACAAATTGTGTTTAAAAAAAACAGAATGGTCCTCTAGTTCATGTTACATAATATTTACCTATCATAATTACGTGCTAAGTGTCATGGCTATAAAATTGAATAAAGCCTACATATCCTTCAATTACTTTTTCACTAACGAACCAACCAACCAATCATTACTCATTCATTAATAGGGAATTCATGAAAAGCACGTAGCAAACCTGGAGATTAAAAAAGACGAAGGCGGGAAGAGAAATCAGACAAAAAATCTGGAAATAAAAATTGTTTGTTTTATTCCGAATTGAAAGATTAATTCCGTTAATTCGATCTTTTATTTCATTTCAAAATTAACTACTAAGTATTAACTATGAATAAATTTGAGAAACCGTAATAAGTTGTAAAAATTCTCGTATCATATTTATTCTTTAGTAGAATATATAGGTCGTTCCCGACCATTTCTCCGCAGTTCGCAGCCGTTGCTGTTAAAATAAAAATTAATGAGCCACGACGCTAGTGTGCGGAAATGATAATTACGTGTTAATACAACTATTAAAATAAACTTTGCTTTATGTCTACATAGAAATGAAATGGGACAGACACTACTATTTTACGAAAATGTATATCTTTACCTTTCGCTAAGATAGGACTACAGTGCATATTATTAATTTAATTAATTACATCTTTATGAGATTTCTGAGTTCACACAAAAATATTATTGAAGTTGTAACTACTTCACAATGCACACGATATTGTCATCAACCTATATGTATGTAACATAATTTGAAAAGGTTTGTATCTTGTACTTTGAAAAAAGAGTGACTTTTTATATAATTACTACGGTTTTGTTTTGAAAAGTGGAGTGCTGACATAGGTACAAGGGTACAACATTTTGAAGAGTACCTACTTACAACACACATTATTATCATATTTTGAATTGATTATTTTATTGCCAATTACTCTGAGTTAATTAATCTAAAACGTTATAAACATAACTGGACCTGACACTTAGGGCGTTTGTGCACTATACGTAATTTTACCGTCCGACATTTTACTTTTCCCCATTCCTGACAGTATTTTTCCGATCCGAGATGACAGCTATGAAAAACGTGTTAGGTAATGCTTGTGCACTGCGTCCGGAATTGCACTGACTTTTATGACTGTCGACTGACTTTTTCATGCTACTATGCCGCACCTCCGAGTAAAAAGACGGACAAGTGCACAAGCCAATCATGTGTTTTTTTTCATGCCATATCGGACCATGAAAACTCGGTCTACCGGACAGTAAAATTCATTGTGGTGCACAATCGCCCTTATTTTCCATAGCGGGGTTAATTATAAAATGCTAAACACGCTTCAACGAACTGAGTAATTAAAAATGGCGCTGACAGCTGTCATCGCGTAGAAACTTACCTAGCTATTTTTATAGAGACAATATTAGAATAAAAATAAATTATCATTAGGATGATATTTGGTTACTGGGATAGAATATCATTACTGAAAATTAAGCTATTTTTAACAAAAAATCATCAATGAATTACATTTATAACGACAACGTTATAAATGTTATTATTGATGATTTTTGACAGTCTTGATTCATCTCATCATCATCATCAGCCTATAATCAGTCCACTGCTGGACAAAGGCCTCTCCTATTAGCTTCTCCCGCTGTGACTTTGGTGCCAGCCTTATTACCTACTTGAATCCCGAGAATCGGATGAATTTTTGGATATCTTGCTTGGTAGAAGAAGATACCTATCTAAAAATTCATGCGACTTTCAAGCAGGAAATCGGGTAATAATGTTGTCAGTCACCGAAGTCATGACGGTTAAAACACTGGGAGAAATAATAGGCATGATGACTGGCAAGTCAAATCAGCATCTCTTTTCGAACTGTCAAAACGATCACCACTATGGAATTTTATATGAAATACTCAAAAGTGACGTCACGTTTGAGTACTGCCAAATGACCTACTCTTTTAAGTTCTTTTCAATTTATTAAATAGAAGTACTGTACATAAATTACTGCAATCTACATCTAAGTAATAATTACTTCGTGTATTATGTCGTGCATAATGTTAAATAATTTATTTTAACTACAGTCATCATCCCTATTGCACAAATCGACCTAGTCCCGCGGTAAGCTCAATGCTCAACTAAGGATTGTAATATGGGTACCAAGCTATACGCAATACATAGAGAGGGACGACCAAAGTACTAATATTTGTCAAACGAAATGCCCAATAACTCTTAAGATTATAATCATAATTATGACTTTATCTACAGTTCCCTAGAACGGTACTATCCATGTTAAGTTATGTGTAATTTTCTGTATCTTATATACGAAAGTAGTTGGTTTACTCTTTTAAATTGTAATTAGTAGGTAGAATACCAATTAAATCTACATAAACAGGATATAAATATGGTACGCAAAGTAAGGGTAGATAAAGCAAGGCATATAATTTAAGTTCGTATTTATTATCCTCGTTCGGTGCCGTGACGCCATTTATGTAATAAAACTAGTGTTCGGCGGCGTGGGCAATTTGCTCGGGAATTATCTTCGGTAGTTATCTTTTTTACGATATATATGGCAAACAAGCATATAGGCCGCATGCAAACTTACCGCGAACTTCGAAATTCATAAATTTCGTGGATTTTTCTCCGTTACTCTAATGACGTCTTAGTTGGTGTATCAGTACTGAGCCAGCGTTGGAACCACATAAAATAGGCACGTTTGATGTCGAGTTGCGGAAAAAATGGCCTGAATATAACAACAATAACAGAGACATATCCTCGAAATATACGAATTTCGAAATTCGCGGTATGGTGAACAGTTACTGAATCCTATGGATTCCTGGGAGTCACTGGCTCTTTAACCTTTTGGTTGTAATTGATGGATATCAGATAATGGGAAGTTATGCCATTTTCTCCAGAAACGGCTACAACCGCCAGCTTCGCTAATGTAGTAAATAGTACTCTTACGCGGAATCCTATAACAAATATCAGAAATGCGCAAAATTGAACTCTTGACAATTCGACATATACCTACAGTTGAAACATCGTCTTTCTTTCAAACATAACATTATAGAAAAAAAAAGTTTTCGTCAGTACTACTCGTAGATTGCTTGTCGATATTCTGTAAGAGGAATCAAAGTAAAGGTGGTTTCCGCTAGGCAACACATCACTAGTAGTTAGAAGTTACAACCCCTTTATACAGGGTGTAATGGTTAAGTGTGGCCAGACCATAATTCCGTAAATATATCAGAAAACTTCCAACTAATATCGAAAGTACGTTACCCAACGAGTAAAATTACACTAATAACTTTTTTGAAATAAAATCAGAAATATCTCAAATATTAACTTCAAACCCTTCCATACATTTAGTGCGTAACCGTTCATTCAAAAACTAGTTTAAAACGAATATTTTTTTATTTAAGAATAAAT
The DNA here is from genome assembly GCA_025490895.1 of Thaumatotibia leucotreta. Lineage (NCBI taxonomy): Eukaryota > Metazoa > Arthropoda > Insecta > Lepidoptera > Tortricidae > Thaumatotibia > Thaumatotibia leucotreta. Next base: position 18,187 of record JALPQI010011054.1, read on the forward strand.
GTTAGATTAATTATTTCATAAACGGTAGTATTATTATTTTATTACAATGTATTTGTACAAATAACGAATCTCTAACAGTTTTATCTCTTACGACACCGACTAAGTTGTCATACTAAACGTATGGGAGCGTTTTAAGTTAGTATTTTTAATATTACTTCATCTATTTAGAAAAAGTTATTAGTGTAATTTTACTCGTTGGGTAACGTACTTTCGATATCAGTTGGAAGTTTTCTGATATCTGTTATATTTACGGAATTATGGCCTGGCCACACTTAACGATTACACCCTGTATAACATTTTAGGGTTGTATGAACAGCTATAATCGCTGTATCCTATTTCATGAATGATTATAAGATTTATAAGAGAAAGAGGCCACTCTGGAGCACCTTGCGTAATTTTGTAGGTGCCCAGTAGCTATTTTCAGAAAGGTATTTCCCTTGGTGACGAATGTTCCGGCGCTAGCAAGTTATTCTACTAATTTGGGGTTGACAGGAATAGCTACTGAAGATTTTGGTATCCTAAAGCCGAAAGGACTAAAGTCTTATATTTTTACAAGCAATTATGACACCTAAACCAATCAGCTTATGTTCTCCAATAGCGTAAACATTGATGGAGTGTTTGGTTTGTCTGGTTTGTAATTTTTTCTTTGAACTCTGTTGCGGTTCAAGATAGTTTAAAGCGTTTTGGATTAAATGTATTTATGTCGTTTAGCCGTGGACAGGTATTTATGATCGTCTTTAAAGATTTGTGGAACTTGAATCTGACATTTTGTGAAGTCGTAATCGAAAATCTTAAAAAGATAGTATCTTTAGTGAAACCTCTGCATTTATTTTTAAATTCCTAACCTACCGACATATATTTATTTCCCAACTAGAAGCATACATCATTGTTATTGCCGATTATGTTAATTTACCTTCAAATAATGGAGCAATAACAATAAATAGTACCTAGTGTAGCAGCAATACTGTACTTTTTATTGTTACAATAAACTTATGTTGAGTATTGTGTGATTTACAGAAACTTAATACCTTTTCTGAAACAAAAAAGTAGCTTTTCTTTAATCACCGATTAACATAAATATATGTTACATGTGCAGATTTTATCAAAAGATTTTGATCACTGTAGTGAGTTTATTTATTGATAAAAAATTACAGTTAAATCAACCCTATCTTAAAACACACAATGAAATAAAAAATAAAAATACAATTTACTCATTTCTTCTTCAAAAGATTTAAAAAACCAGCAATGATAGAGGAGGCCGCATTTTGAGACGTCGCTTTAGTATACCTACTGGTAGTTTATTTTTCATACTAAAATTGAAATACGATTAAGAATACATTTGTCACCAACTCTTCCCGTGGGTGTCGTAAGAGTCGAACGATCCCTAAAATGCGGTGGAGACATGCGGCGGGTGTGATCGCCAACCCGCATGCCAAGCGTGGCGATTATGGCAAAATCCCCCCATTATGCAATCTTTGACGGAGACCTATGTTCAGCAGTGGACATCTTTCAACTGATATGATGATGACTCATCCTCATGTACCGTAATCACAATATAGCCTTTGATATTTCATCAAGAGCGACTGATTTGATCTGTTAGGAAAATTAGCCTATTGAATAACTAATAACTTAATGGGCCAAATATTAATATATTATTCATTCCAATACGGCGCATTGGAATCCAGCGGCGCGACAGTTTGGGAATACAGGGACCTAGTTCTAAAGGTCAGACTCGGCTATTTTGGCCAAATACATAAATATGAACTGAAGGTCGATAGTTTTAAAGTTTATAGGTCAAAAGGTGAGATCTGCGGAGCTTGGGCTGGTAATGGGACGTGCAATGTCATGGGCATCTTGAATGACATGAAGGGTGATTGTTGAATGCTCGCTATATTTCTAAGTAGCAGTCCTTGACATAAAGTGAGATAGTTAGCCAGTGGCTAAAAGGCCCCGGCCACATGACCACGGTGCGGCGTCGTAAACGTAAAACGGCGCGGCGTCGTGGCATTGCACGTTATCGCACCGTGGGAAATTACGGCGCGGCGTCGTGGCATTGCACGTTATCCCACCGTGCGAAATTACGACGCGGCGCCGGGCAAATCCACGTTGTCGCGATGGGCAGTTTAACGTCGCGGTGCCGTGTGGAGTAGATGCATAAGTTGTTGATTTTCAGTGTTATCACATGACGCCTATTATATAAAAAAGTTGTAATTTTTGTCGTCGTGAAAATATTTTTATACATTAAGTTGTTGATTTTCAGTGATATTTAATGAGGCTTTTATAGACTTCCTTATGAAATGACTTCTTTTCCTGTGATTTATTTAGATTTATAATAAATACTGTTTCCTATTTTTATGTACAAGTTGTTGATTTATATTTAGAGATATTAATTGATGCCATAAAAACTAAAAATATCTGTTTTATGTAGATTCTTGATGAATACTTTTAAATAAGTTGTTGATTTTTAGTGATGATGATGCCATAAAGACTATATGGATACACATATTATTTTAAGCTAAATGTTGTCATATAGAGTAATAATTATTTTTACAGTGGTTCATTAATCATTAAAACATAAAAGTTGCTAATTTATAGTATTAATTATTTCTCAATAGTTAAAATGTTGACTTAGTACTTGTATAAACATTCTTGTTTAAGTGACAATAAACAATAACATAAATATATAGTTCTGAATTCTTACCTTATTGTTAATCCCAACATCTCCAGAGGTCCAACTGGTTTCCTAATTACGTGTTGCTTTTTTAAACGAGGTGATATTTTCCATAAGAGTTCTTCTAAACTTGACACAGACATTCTAAAATAATCATACAACTTGTGATCACTAGTTTTCAGTGCCTTGTACTTCCTTATGAAATGACTTCTTTTCCTTTGATTTTTCTTCATGTTTCTTCTTATAAGTAACAAGAGCAGAATACGTGTTATGGGATCCATGTCGAATTGCAGACTGATCGCAAAAATGTTTGGAGAAGTATGAGAAGGTACGGAGTCGTGGTACAACGTGACACCGCACCTTGCATCTACTCCACACGGCACCGTAACGTTAAACTGCCCGTCGCGACAACGTGGATTTGCCCGGTGCCGCGTCGTAATTTCGCACGGTGGGATAACGTGCAATGCCACGACGCCGCGCAGTAATTTCCCACGGTGCGATAACGTGCAATGCCACGACGCCGCGCCGTTTTACGTTTACGACGCCGCACCGTGGTCATGGGGCCGGGGCCTAACCCCATAAATACTCTGTCTACAGAAGTTTTCAGCGTTGCTAGATGAAAATTTATATGCTAATTGCATAATAGGATCCCTTGCCAGTAGCCAGTGTCTTATTGGTAATTCGACCCTAAATAGCAACGTCAAACCGTTTTATGCACAGTAAAGATTTGTAACCTAACTCACACAAAAAATATTGTATGACCTTTGCATACGATATGATGCTGCAACGTAACCTTGTTACAACAACGACAATTCTTGAAATGCGACAGTCAAACTAGTCTAAAGACCTGGGTGCTTAGCCATGTTGCCAATCGCTAACGCTCAATCGTCAATCGTAAACGAAAGGCAGCTAACTGTTTTTGTCGACTAATACGAAAGAGAGACAAAGACGGAAAACTACGATACGCTATTAAGCGTTAGCGATTGGCAACTTGGCTAAGCATCTTGTTGTTCTATAATCTCGGTTTTTTAATTATTGAATTCGTTCAAAACTTTCAAAAGCCATGACAGTGTGTCTCCTCAGGAATTGGGACAGGATACCGCGCATAATGCGTTTAAACATAAATAAAAGAAATACCAGATATGTCAAGCCCATACAAAAATATGCGACAGCCAAAATATACCTCGACACTAGGCAGCGTTAGTAAATTTTGCCTGTTGAATAACTTCAGCACTAGTTGGCGTTAGTTGTCATACATAAGGATTAATACAGCTTGTATAATATTTGGACTTACAGTGACATCTAGTGATGAGTAGGTAGTATTGCTTCTGGTGTACCATTGTCGGCCCTACTACTTGTCAGTAGATGTCGCTTTATGATATATATTGAAAAAACATGATTACAACACGGACATTGCATCAGTTGCGGAACACATTCGTGCGATAATGTCTAGGACTCGAGTGATGAAGACAATATTTTGCTATATATTTATTACAAAAACAAGTGGAAATATAAAAAATGATTCTGGATGCATCCGTATACCTTTTAATAATTTAAGTTTTTTTTTCCGATCTCAATCCACGACTTTTCTGTTACATACTTTTTCCTGACATACTCTGGCAGCTTATCTTATAATTGTACAAACATGCATATTTTTCCACCTCCTGTACGAAATTAACATTAAAAAGTTCCGCCGCCGCCGCTATTTCGTCTGCAACGCGTATGCGACTCGAATAGCGTGCGACCAGCACGACAGTAGCGAGCGACTGATATATGATATGATATCAAACGCGTCGTCAAAGCGTCTCGTGTCTCGTCGTGTGTGCAAGGTCGTAAATCAATATATATGGCGGATCCTCAGATCCTCACAAGCGACGTGTAGGATACGGGTATGAAACGCAAATCGCTTGAGCGTCGCCTCGTGAGAGACGGGCCTTAAAATCGCATTGGCAAAACTGGAGAGACATCAATTGTTTGTCGATTGAATAGCTTCAATAAATTATATCGAAATAAACTGTGATGGATGATAAATTACGGAGACTACTTTTAGATAGATTCACTGTTATTTTAATTTTATTGTGTAGGTATAAATTTTATTGACACATGTAAAACTAGGTTATTCGGTAATATTCAGGTTATTATGTGATGTGTGATATGGACTTAGTTATTTCTTGATATTACTTTCACTAATTAGTCCTCCTATGCTAAATGACAATAATATTGTATGAAAACATTGGCAACATTAATTAGCGTGACAGTTAATGTAATTAAAATTTCATTTATTCCCATTGTAAATGTATGAACGGTTTTCTTTCATTTTTGGCTTTTTTGTACATTGCCGTAAGTTGAATTGGAACTTATTATTGGGAAACTATTGGTAGGAATGGAATCGATTGGTATAAAAACTTGGTCCCATAGATACAAACTTTTTATCCTGAATAGAAACAGGATCCTGTATATTTTTTCTAAAAACTGTAAACGCTAATCTTCATTAATTTAAAATCGAAGGAAGGTATTCTAAGGCCTTCTAATTACTTTAAATCTGGTAGCTGCCCTTACAGACCTAAAATAATTTCCCAAATAGATGTGGTACATAGTGGGTACTTAATAAATGTACGTACGACCTTTTTCACCTTCTTCACGCGGAAAGCTGATCGAGAGACCTGGCAACGAGGCGCCGCCGCCGAGCGGGCGAGGCGACCTCCGCGAGCTGGAAATGAATAACCGCTCGCGCTCGCGCATGTGTTGTACGTCACGGGGCAAATTTAATTGCACGCGCAACTCTAACAAGGAAGTTTAGGGTACCCAACTGTCCGACTTCGATTTGATTCATTTTGATATAATATAATGTTATAGAGTAGTCTAAAATAACGGACACGTATTTTTTTTGCTGCCCAAACTCAACCTGTTAGGAAAAATAAATAAATTAATAAAAAAATTAAAAAACACGACTGCCGTTTAAAAACGTTCTTAAAAGTAAAAAATAATTCCTTTTTCAGGTTATATTCTTGTGAGCGTATCTACATATAACCGCTTGTCTTATTACTTACAATATTTTGTTTCGATTGCAGTCGGGGAACCTTCATAATGTTTATATATTCCGTAATGAAAGGTTCCCCGACTGCAATCGAAACAAAATATTGTAAGTAATAAGACAAGCGGTTATATGTAGATACGCTCACAAGAATATAACCTGAAAAAGGAATTATTTTTTACTTTTAAGAACGTTTTTAAACGGCAGTCGTGTTTTTTAATTTTTTTATTAATTTATTTATTTCAAACCTTTTAGTGTATTCGAAGATTCTTTAAATTTCGATAAAATTTGGAAGGCTGACCCTGCGGAGGGCCGAAGTTCGCTCCGGAGGCCCGAAAAGTTCCCATCCCAGGTATTAATTAAACCAATGTAAATTTATGTTAAGCGAGTCCGAACGTCCGAAGTGTGAGCTTCAAGATGGGAGGCCGAAAGCAGAGCTCGCGGAGGCCCGGACTATCACTTCGAAAGCCCAAGCGTGTCACTCGCAAGTAATTTAGAGCAAGGCCGAGCTGTGAGAAAATTGAGCTACCGTGCAGTGGCGTAACTATACCATCTGGGGCCTATGGCAAATTATTTTGATGGGGCCCTGATCAGTAAAAATCGTCACTTTGTACTCAGTTTAATTTTAAATTTAAATTTACGGGCCCGTGGCATTTTGCCAGCCCTATTGTTACGCCACTGCTACCGTGCTTCTTCAACAACCCCAGCATCTGAATAAGCCGACATCCACGTAGGACCGAAGGTCCGACGGGTAAGACCACACGGTATAACCGTCCCTCTTAGCCTTTTGACCGCCAGACGAACGAATATGCTGAGCTCCAGACGCCACGCGTACGTGATTATTTAAACGACATTTAACTTTACGGCGTCCCACGTAAGTTTATACTGCATTGGCATATTAGTCGGCCAGTGGCAGTCAAAAGTCACGTATCACGCTGGGCGGTGAAATAGGGTAACATAAAAAATTATCGAAGTATTGAAGTAGTATTAACAACCTGCGAAGACCGTAGGCCCTGCTCCGCGTAGGGTTGAAGGTCCAAATCCCCTAAGAGGGGCATTGGTTCGCGAAGCTGAAAGCCAAGCTACCAGAGCCCAGACATCGGCCCGGACCAGTGGAGGAAGAGGCCTGGACTTTCACTAAGAGTGCCCCAGCATGACACTTGTAAGAAATTTAAAGCAAGCCCGAAGACGGAGCTGCAAAAAAAAATAAGCTTCCAAGCTTTTTCAACTACCCCAGCATCTAAATAAGCCCAGCTCCGCTTAGAGCCGAGGACTTGGAGCGTCACTATCGAGGTGCTCTCGGCGCGATCCAGAGGACTGGGGGCTCGACGGGCGAGTCCACGCGGGCGCTTAGTGCACGCATTGGAATAGTGAGATATAAAAAAAGAGCCACAGGCCCGACGATCGTTTCCACAATTTGCGACAGTTGTAGACCGCACTTCGCGTAGGACTAATCGCCCGAAGTGTCCTCCAGAGGGGCGCCGGCTTACGAGGCCGAAGACCGAGCTACTAGAGCCCAGCGCTCCTTCGCTATACAATATAAAAAAGTAGCTTTGAAACGAATCTCGGGGCCGCAGACCCGACAGTTCGTTTCGAGAAAATGCGAAGGCTGAACGTAGGCGAAAAAGGGTCTAAATACAATTTCTTTTTTAACATATTTCAAATTTTAGTTTTGATGCGCCAGTATGGCACGTATAGCAATTTTGTTTGGCCACAATGGCTGTTGTTATTGTATTATTAGGTACATTCGCCTGATATTCAAATCATATCTAGAAATCCTCGATTTTAGTGAGGTACGTAACATGGCATTAGCACATGATTAGTGCGACAGTATGTCGCTGCAAAATAGACTATCCATCCCTATTTTATTCATATAGTTAGTAAAAGATAGAAAATCTATCTCGCGGCGACAAACTGACGTACCTACCAATCATATACTAAGCATACATATGTGGTTAAATGTCTCTTATCTCGCAAAATATTTACGTAGGTACATGTTATTTTCATTTTTATTATTAAATATTGTGCAGCAAATATCCGCAGCTCGACATCTAATGTGCCTATGTTGCGTGGTCCCAACGCTGGGCCATTACTTGTTGGGAACTCACAAACGGGTTACCTCACGATGTTTTCCTACACCGTAAAGCACTTGTGATGATATCAAATGATGATGTACATAAGTTTTTCGAAAAACTCATCGGCACAAGCTGGGGATTGAACCCACGACCGCTGCGTAGCAGCCGTGCGTTGTACCACTCGACTACAAACACTTATATAGTGTATCTGTTTCATACATACTAAGCCCCGTGTCAGCGGTGACAGTTCTGTCACGGATTCGAATTCAAAGAAAAATTTCAATACCGCGATGTAGAACATTTCGAGTTTTCTCTTCATACATATATTTAAACATATAACTTGTATATGTATTTACAATCTGCATGTAAAATGCTTTAATTTGATACCCAAATCATAGCGTTTGGATCACATATTATCCTTTGTGATTTGATTGCATTTTAATGAATCTTGCTCTTCTTGAATAATTTATATACATATAAGTTATGTACATATTCGTAATCGTTGTTTGAAGCTCTTCATTTTGATACCAAACTCGATAGGTTTCTTTCATATTTATTTTTTTTGGTTAGATAATATTGAATTTCTAGGACGCCATATTATATTTAACGTGACGTCATATATCCTATGTTACCCGCGACATCACGAGGATTCTAATGATACCTTACACTATTAAAAGCGATTAAGTGGTCGCGAAGATCTGCGCGTTTAAAGAAAATATGAAACATACATAGGGGCTGAACACATATACTCTCCTTTTGGCAGTCGTGTAAAAACCGGCGAAGTGCGAGTCGGACTCGCGCGCGAAGGGTTCCGTAAATCCGTACCATTATCAATTTATTATTTAAAAAAATACAGTTAAATCAACCTACCTCAAAAACTATAGGAGATAATTTAATCAAACCAAAAATCGTTCATAGAGCTTATTAATGTGCATAACATATATTTTTTTTTAATCTTATATCGCGTAGTTTTAAAAGTAGAGGGGGGGAGGACACATTTTTCAGACTTTGAGAGCTGATATCTCGAAAACGAATTGCTTAAATAAAAATGAGATGTAGGTATAATCCTTCATATCATTTTCAAAGACATTTATTTTTATGCCAATCGTGACAGATAAAAGACACTTTTTTCCCATAGTAAAATTATGAAACCAGTTTTCTTGAATCTTTGTCTTCTTTGTACATCGCCGTAAGGTGACCCCTAGGAAACTATTGGTACTGGATAGGAATGGAATCGATGGGCATAAAAAATAAAGGGAGATTTTTTTTTTAATTTTTCATACAATTTGATTGTGAATTTAATTTTTTGATTTGTGGCTTTTCTAGCCGAAACATTTTTTTTGGTCCCTTACGAGCTTTTGGTCCTGAACAGAAACAGGATATATTGGCGTCAAAAAAAAGTTTGTCTAAAATGACCATTTTCTCCCACCCTGTATGTTTTTTCAAAATGTGTAAACGCCAATCTTTATTAATTTAAAATCGAGGGAAAGTCTTTTAAGACTATTTTCGCGTAGCTACTCTGAATCTGGTAGTTGCCCTCACTGACCCAAAAATAATTTCCATCCGGTATACAATCTGTTACCGGCGTCCGGGTATTTTTAAAAACCGGTAATATGAGTTACCTACCGTACTATAGTTTTATTAAGTTCAATAATATACCTAAACAAACATTTTCAGTAGCCTTTGCCCAATGATTTGATGTATACAGTATGTTACCGGCGCCCGGGCATTTATTAAAATGCGTAACATGGTTTGCCGGACTTTAAGCGTAGTAAGTGCAATAATATAACTAAACGTATTCAGTGGTGTGTGGCCAACGGTTGTATGTGTACAGTCTGATACCAGTAGGCAGTGATGATGGTTGCGTTTTTATTGTTTGTCGTAGTTTCTGTCACTTTTTAATATTAACGAGTGACACATGCCACGATAAACGCTGGACCATCAAAAGCCTCCAGATATAAATTGTCTGTAAGCTGTAAATGTTGGGGGTAGGGAGATGGTCACGTTCGGGTGTGCGTCGCTGTACTAACGGACGAAGCCTCAAGTCTGTCATACGCGTCCTTGTCGGCAGTAGGTCGAATCTGCCCCGTCTATTCTAATGGGTAGATCGCACCCCTCAGGCAATGCTGGTGACCATAACATAACATACATTTTTCAATGACATGTAAAAATGAATATTAGAGAGATAAATTCACATAGATACTTAAATACCTGGCTGCCTCCTAGCCACGACCAAGAAACAAATATTCGTGATAAATAAATACACAAATAATTTCCTCGCCGGTATTTGAACTCTAAACACTATACGTATAATTATGTATACCGAAATACGATTGAAAATAAGTTGCATATCGAAAATAAGTTGCAAGAGAAAGATGGCCGAAATTTTCATTTTTCGAAGTTCGCGATAAGCCTAGAGGATTAGCTAACTAAATACATATAATACTTACATGCAGCAACTAGACCATCATGGAGGTTTTTATTGTCACTGAGTAACGAGATGAAGATTTTAGAATTTATAACTAACGTGAGACTCTAACATATTTAAATATTTAGCAAACGGGTTACTCACGCAATTTATGTCGATACAAACATACATACATGTCCGGCAATTATCGACGTAAGTTACGTGAATAACCCGTTTGCAAAATATTTAAATGATGATGATGATGATACCTAGATGACGATTTTTGACAATGTCCTGAGCACTATTTAATTAAAAAATCTAACTAAAGAAATGTAACTCCAATAAAAGCCCGCTTGATGGTAACAGACTGTATGTATATCAGTTATCACTTGAAATGTAGTAATAAACTCAAATTTGTGCGCCTCCGTGCGACCGTACCTATGTACAGTCGACAAAAAATGTGTTCTACCACTTTTAGACTTTATTATGACTAATAATTCATCATCATCATAATCATCATCATATCAGCCGAAAGACTTCCACTGCTGAACGTAAGCCTCCCCCAAAGATTGCCACAATGACCTGTCCTGCGCCACCCGCACCCAGCGGGGGGAGGCGGGCGGCGACGGGTGGTGACGGGTGGCAGCGGGGATAGGCGGGCGGCGGTGACGGGAGGCGGGTGGCGGTGGGTGGCGACGGGTGGCGGCGGGGGGAGGCGGGCGGCGACGGGTGGCGGGCGGCAGCGGGGGGAGGCGGGTGGCGACGGGGACGGTTGGTGACGGGTGGCAGCGGGGGAAGGCGGGTGGCAGCGGGGGAAGGCGGGTGGCGGCGGGCTGAGGCTGGAGATGGCGGGCGGCGACGGGTGGCGTTGGGTGTCGACGGGTGGCAGTGGCGGGAGGTGGGTGGCAACGGGTGGCGACCACGCAACGCGCACGTACACGCATCTGGTGTGACCCAGCCTTTATGATTGCACATAATTATAAATAGTACCAATTCTATCTTTAAAAATATTGCCACGTTTCATATAGTTGCTCAGGCATATACTATGCGAGTGTGCGAGCGGGAGGGCAGTAGGCGCGCGCGCCGTCACGTACAGGGCAACAGGAGCGGGGCCCGCGGGTGAATTCAGATTTTTTCCTAGGTTGATGCCCGATCTTATAAACTACAATCAATTTCATTAATAAATTACCATCCAATTTTTTTTATGCCCACGATAATTAAATGGCGGCAAATTTAAAATTTCAAACAGACGTATACGGGTGCATGAGGTATTTCTGGAATTATACGTTGCACTGGATGGATGGAAGGCGGCCACTTCATTTTGTCTTTCCTTTATACGTAATTTCCTACGGAGTTAATATTCTATACTTAAAATACCTAAATATATTAATATTTGTAAACTATGTACGATTAATATAATTATTAATAATCGTATTTTTTAGGGTTCCGTAGCCAAAATGGCAAAAACGGAACCCTTATAGATTCGTCATGTCCGTCTGTCCGTCTGTCCGTCTGTCACAGCCGATTTACTCGGAAACTATAAATGCTACAGTAACGAAATTTGGTAGAGATATGTGTTGTATAAACCGCTACAGGATTATGATACTAAATTGTAAAAAAAACCATTGGGGTGGGGGCCCTCCATACATGTAACTGAGGGATAGAAACATTTTTTTAGTTGTATATAAGCGTGTGGGGTATTAATAGAAAGGTCTTTGAAAATGATGTGAAGGTTTATAAATCTCATTTTTATTTAAGCAAATCGTTTTCGAGATATCAGCTCTCAAAGTCTGAAAAATGTGTCCCCCCCCCTCTATTTTTTAAACTACGCTATATAAAATTCTAAAAAAAATATATGTTATGCACATTAATAAACTCTATCAACGATTTTTGGTTTGATTAAATTATCTCCTATAGTTTTTGAGGTAGGTTGATTTAACTGTATAAATTGATAATGGTACGGAACCCTTCGCGCGCGAGTCCGACTCGCACTTTGCCGGTTTTTTTTTCGATTTCCGCGAACTTCGAAATCAGCAAATTTTGGGGATTTGTTGCTGTCCTAATCAATTCAAGACGCCTTTGTTGAAATAACAGAGCTAGATGTTCTAAATTTACGGTTTTCGGAGTCTGTGGTAGGCTTTTTACTTAAAGTGCCAAAGACACGATGTATGTTTACAAATTTCGATAGTTATGGAAGATTGGAGTGACAAAGAAAAATCCTCGAAATTTACGAATTTCGTTTTTCGCGGTAGGGCCACAGGGCTTTATTTGCGGTTTTACACTTATATTCGCATCCTCTCTTATATTTTTGTGCAAAATTGATTTTAGTGACATCTATGGCCTCTTTTGTCCTAAACGGATCTATCCATTTAATGTTTTACTCCGATAGCAAGCTAAAATTCAATGACGAGATCATTAATCTATTGCACGATAGATGGCGTTTAAATGAATCAATGCTAATAAATTTAAAATCTTCATACATATATTTCTATTGTTTAAAAGGCTGTAAAATGATTTTCTTTGCTACGATATGTTAATTCAATTAAAAATATATATTGTCAGATACTGAGAGGGGAGAATATAAGCAGTCAAAATACGTTTATGTGCCAATGGCGCACGCGGCGCCATCTGTTAACGTTTTTGAAAAAGAATTTAGAGTTGTATGGGGCGAACAGTCTATGTATAAGTTAGTCTATGGTACTGCTTAGTTGTCAAACGTTGTGAGCGGCTGCGATCTGTTGTCAAGTGCAAAATGACGATTCATTTTGAAGTACATTGCTTCTCAATTTACTTTTCTTAGAAAGTTAATTACTTATAAAATTAGCATTTTGGATCGAATAATGTTCACGGTTTGGCTGAAAATCTGCATCGCATTCCTCGGTTTCAATAAAAGCCAGTATCATATTAATGCGCTGTATATTATACACTTATATTTGTTCATGATCTATATAGAATAGTACTACCGACCTGCTATTTCTGAAAATATCTAATTGCCGAAAAAAATCTCAAGAACTTATGAACGAGCATAATTTAGTGATAGTAATATTTCAAATAAAATCCCTCAAAAATCCCTGAAAAACACACGATTGTATAGTCATTCATGTATAAAGTGAACATGCTATGATTAGTATTCATTATTATTACTCTCTACCGTAACTATCTAATCAAAAATGTTAACTTTTAGTATGTAGGTATATGTACTTACATGCACATTGTTATATGTTACCCAACTGTACAATAGTAAGTAATTGTAATTATGCATGGACTTATCGATAAATATATAAAAAGTCGGCTCATTATTGATTAGATATAAGTAGATTAATAATTATTTTGAAGGGTCCACGGAAATAACATCTCTAGTAAATTTAAATTCAGAAGGAAAATCAAAATTATGGTGCAAAGCCCTGACTTTTAGAAGGACTAAATATGTTTTTTCAGTGGACCCTTGTGAACAAAGCATTACAGTATAACAAAAAACTTACTTTTTACGAATAACAAATCTCAATTTAATTGGCAAATAATATTGGATTGGAGTAATGCATTTTTGACTCAGAAAACTATACAGGGCACTAACTAACTAGTTTCACCTTAGGGTAGCGAAAAATGTAAATGATTATATAGGGTATATTTAGTACAAGGTTTATTATCATTTGATTCTCGTACATTTTAGCGTTAACACCCGTTAAGTAATTATGTAATTAAAAGGGTATGTGTGGTAAACACGCCATGCAGCAAATATAGTTACCTTACCTACTTAGCGCCGAACCATTAACGCCAAACGAGCGCAGCGAATGCTCATTCTATCCCCACTCTACGAAATTCGTTCGTTACACAAAACGTAATTCGTTGAAATTCATTGATTTTACACAAAACGTAATTCGTCGAAATTCGTTGATTTCGTAGAGTGGGGGATAGAATAAGCATTCGCTCATTTGGTGTAAACTTACCTTTACAAGTTACTTGTGCAGTAGCGAGTAGTGAATCGGTTAAATAGACTTGCATTTTTGGAATATTTGTATATGCAAGTAATTTCTGACTTTTATTTAGGAGTTTACTGTAACTGTAGTTAACAGTATTGATTGTAAGTTTCTATCCCTCTCGTTCGCATCAATAGGTATGTGAGTACAACTGGAATGTACAGAAAGTACTACAATTACAATTACATATCCAAAAAATAACGTTCCTTCATGCCGTTAACTAATGTGTAAGATCACAAGTTGAAGATAAACAGGTTAAACACTTCAGTGTATTAAAAACATCATTTCAGGGCACATTTACCTTCAATGCAAACTTATACGGCAGTGGCCGTGTTAGTTCTTTGTGTTACATTAGTAAATAACGTTGTTTTAGTTAGGTGTTGCTAGTCACGCAATTCTTAGGGGAACAATTAAAAAGTACTGGACATCACATGGTGTTTTATAGGACCTGTGGTGTAAATAGGCACAATGTGTTATGTGGCAAGTCACAATGTTTACGAGAAATATGAGAATAAATGGGGCGCTCAAATTGGTGGTAAGCGGTTAAAGAATAAATTAGTTAGTGAAGAAAAGTGGAGTAGGATAGAACAAATACCGATTCGTGTGTTCCGTAATCCAAACGATAAAACAGTACATTACGACACAAGTGCGTAAAACATGAAATTCGAAACGAGTGGCGATGTTTTAAATCGACTCGAGTTACGAATTTCCTTTTTGCACTTGTCTCGTATGACGTTTTTTAGTACAGATGGGCCTTCGAAGTTTTAGACCTGACGTAAATTGAGCCACTTCTCGCACCAGCGCCTAAAAAAGGCATCTGTAAGTACTAAAAACGTTTTTTACAGTAGGTACATATTCGTCATTTCCCTCTCATCCATATCTCACCTTCATTGTACTGGATAGGACACTACAAAAGTAAAGGACATGTCTATTTTCTAAGCCGCTACTTACTTTAGTCACGCGTAAATAATATTTACATGTCTTTGGTACTTGGTACATAATCGCAATGATAATCATGTAACTACCTACATGCAAAATATGTTCCATGCAATTGTACGCTTCGTCTTTCTACCCCAAGAAACCAAAAATATCAGCTTGTCGATAAATATTTCGTTACTCGTACATGAATTAAGATTTGTACAAGTAAATAAATAGATTGCACACCTGAACGACAGGTGGGCATTTCTCAGAGTGTAAACGGACATCTCATTCATCTGGTCACGTTTTTTTGGAAGTGGCTGAATGATTTGAGGTTGGCTTTGGTTGTCTTATAGAGAATTGGGTGCTGTATCTGACGACCGAAAATTATACCAAAAGATGTAGCCACTTCCAAAAAAACGTGACCAGATGAATGAGATGTCTATTTAAGCTCTGAGAAATACCCAGGTACATCCTCTTTTATCAGATTTCATTGTACATCGCGATGGTGACTGTATCTACCTATAAATATCTTGCAATGTTATACAAGTTTTAAAGAGTGTTTCCAATCCTGTTCACTTGTTGGTCTAATGTTAGAAAAACGATGTAGGTACATACATACAAATAATAAAGCCCGAAGAAACTAACCCGTTTTATTTATGCAAAATACGGTTTCATACATTTGCATATATTTGTGCACTGCATAAATGTATTGCGCATTTGCACCGCATGCAATTAAGATGAACTTTATACGGACTATTAACGGCCATTGTGGAATGGAGATAATAAAATCCTTTATTAACGAAGTGCTATTTTTATTGCTGCGGCCCTTGAAATTAACGAGCTATTTTGTTTTCAGGATCTACAGTTAGATTGTGATGAAAATCAATGTGGCATTAAGACGAAATGGCAGCTGCCTTTTTTAATACAAACGTATTCCTCTGTTTCTTCCCTGAATATTGACATTTCAGCAAAGTTTAATTTTTCTTTACAATAAAATCTATTTTTGCCACGCCCATGTCGGTACGCTTCGATATTTTGAATAATATTGTTATTATTAAAACAGAAGTTTCCAAAAACTACGAAAGAAGCCATTTTTTTCTCAAACTCATAAAACAAACATTTCGTAATTTTCGTACAGCTATTGTTTAAAAAAAAAGAAAATAAATATACATGGGCAATATCTTTCTCGAATCGTTTATGAAATAAATTGTGTGATTGGTATATTTATGGAGGAGGAAACAGGGGACTACGAAATGATGCATTCGCCAATTTTACGTAGGTATTATCAGGCGAAGCTGCTGTTGTCCCTTTCTTAGGTGTATCGCAGCTCTAGGCCGTGCAAAGCGACAGCAATAGTTTCTTCTAGTAACTATTTTACCGAAAGCCCACTGGCGTTTCCTACGATTTAAAAAACGACTCAACTCGTAACGGCCACACATTTCGAAATTCGAAAATCGTTACTCCGTGAAAATATCATTTGTGAAAACAGTGGCAAAATATCGGGTCAGTAATTGCAATTGACATGGTAAATATCCCGTTTTAAGCTATACTAATAACTCAAAAATCGCTCGGCTAAAATTAAAGAAGCCGTGTAAAACCTCCTTCGATTGGATCCCGTGTACCCGGCCCGCTTCGATCACCTGCAATTGGAGCGTCCGTGACCTACTTGTCGCGCTAGTTCAAGAACATCGCTTCTCGTCCACGTAAAGGCTTTTAAATTGAAGATAAACTACTATTTACCTGTTACATTTTCTTAAGAACTCTCTGACAACGAGTGGTGAACATAATGGGTTTAATAGTTTCATTGCTCACTTGATTTTATATCTGGGTGCTTAGACAAGTTGCCGCTAACGCTTAATCGTCAATCGTAAACGAAAGGCAGCTTCTTGTCTTTGTCGCACTAATATGAAAGAGTGACAGAGAGGGAAATTTACGATACGCTACTAAGCGTTAGCGATTGGCAACTTGGCTAAGCATCCTGATGATGTACTATGAATAACTATGATTGTACAGTCAACTAAGTGGCCCTAGGCTACTCAGAAACTATGTTAAAGTGACGTTATATTATAAATTGTAAAATAAGAGTGCAGAGGTGGCCTAGGGTTCCAATTGTTGAGTGTACAATCATAGTATACTTCGTTTCAAATACCAGGGCCCGATGCTACTGCAAAGTTTTATGTGACATCGGGCCATAGTATTTAAAATGGAGTACATATACCTAATTATTATAATTTCATGTAGCTACCTAGCGATATAAAATCATAAGGAAGAGTTACGATGTATAGGTAGTGTGTTAGGCAAATAACTTCAAATTGTCTTTTTGAGCACAGAACTTTTGGAGTGCAAGCGGCTTTATCATCTGCCATGTTGGTCAATAATTTATACCTATTTTTTTTTGTATTGTCACTGAATAGAATGAAGTGTCCTTCTTTTTTTAAGAGCGCTTGAATTCATCATTTAAATGATTATTCGAAATTTAAGTGGTATTTATTATCCGTCTGTAAGTCCGTGCTAAGTATACCAGAATTGGCCTAAAATCTCTGCCAAATACCTAAAATCTAGGAATGTAATTCGGTTAGAGTTCTACTTAATGTAACAATTCTGCACCCGAACACAATAGGTTTATTGTGGGATCCGCCCGCAACAATATGCATCTAAATTATAAATGGTTTAATAATGCAGACTTGTATTGATTGCGTTGGGAATGGAAATTATATGTATAAAGGCGTGTAGGCACGTAGAGCGTGGCATGGTACTAAGGTGTGTAGGAATAAGTTTCTTGCCTCTACAAAGTTGGCTTAAGTTTTTCAGTAACAATTTTTCTCTGTTCTCTTTCTTTTTTATACATAGGTACATAGAATAGTATTTCAAGCGATATGAAGAAGGAGCGAATTTCTGTGACGGTATAATCACCAACTTAAAAAATGTAAAAACCGACTTCAACTGATTTCTCCAAGATCCCATCATCAAACTCTTGACTCAGTGCTAACGTGACCGTCACGGAGTTATACCAGTCAAAGTAAAGTCGGTTAAAATGTACTACCTAAGGGATCGACTAATAATCGTTATGGACACTTTATGTGGGACCTGGGCAACAGTGGGATTTATGCCGTTCACTGGATTTCTGAGACTTCAATGTATAAGCCGGTGTTGATTAGGGCGATTCTCTCTTTTACATTCTTTTTAGGGTTCCGTACCACAACAGAAAATAAAGAAACCCTTAGGGTGCGGCTCCATTGACGCGGAGCTGTAGGAGGTCGGCCAATGAGACCGCATCACAGTGTTTCGAATTTAGAATGTGAAGAATGTAATTGGTCAATTTTGCACATCTCCGCTCTGCGTCAGTGGAGCCGCACCCTTATAGGATCACTTGCGTGTCTGTCTGTTCCTATTTTACAGCCGACGATGGACGTAGAACGTAAATAAATGAATTTTAAATTTGAGGGCTACTTTTGGGGGGTAAATAAAAGTTTCGGAAACTGTATCATGTGATATCAAATGAAAAGGCATATTTTATATTATGATTGTACCTAAGGTAAAGACAATTCAAGTTATTTTTTAAAATGGGTAAAAATGACCATTCCTCTCCCCCCTGATCTCCGACACTACTGGGCTAAATATTTAGCAAAAATTACAATTTCAAAAAAAATATCTTTACGTATATTTTCCAGGAATACCTGTAAGAAGTCTATAGTTTTTTAAAACATCATAAAAAATCTCAATATTCGTGAACCTTGTATACGTTTCCCTGTACCTATTACCTGTTGTTTGCTGAAGAAGATTATCTGTGTTATAAAAAATATATCCACTATTGGAGTTCGAATGAGTCTCTGGGTTATGATGTTTTATAGTTATTTAATGTCGGCAGTAAGAAATGTAAGAATACATTTGTCACCACTCTCAACCACTTATATTTATGGGTCAAAATTCTTTTCGTTGTCTTATTTTGTGTCCCTAAAACACGTGACACACGATGATGTTTTGTTTTAAATTTTTGATGTATGGATTAAAATCTAGCTTGAAAAAGAAATACAAGTGCACTGGATTTTTTTTATACACTGAGTCGAAACAGCAACTAAAAGCGTGACAAAGTGGTATGAAACAAGACAACGAAAAGAATTTTGACCCTTATATGTAAAATATTGATCATGGACAGCAGCGTCAACAGTCATCACTATGGACACACTATTGCTTACTTTGCTTGCTTTGGTTGGCCGAATAAATTAACATCTGAGTGACTAACTAGCACAGAAAGCAGCGGGTAGGCAGAATAATACGCCAGTATGTAGTCCAGCGTGGCGATTATGGGCATTTAAATGGCCATTAGGATTGGAGAGGCCGTTCTCCAGCAGTCTATAGAATGAGCAATTTTTTACCAGTTGTCGACCACTGTCACGATCCCGTGAGAAACCCAAACTGTTCGTGACACATTCTAATAAACCTAGGCAGAGCCAAGTCTTATATGAAATTGCAGTCGACATTAAAAATAGATTTTCAATTTGGAACCTTATTCCAATGTGACACGTACTAACATATATTTGATATAAAACGACCCTAGTTGGTCTAAATGGCCATGTCATTACGGGATATGGGCTTCTAGCAATTGGGACCACAATCGCATGTGGATGAAATGGATTTTCTTACATTAAAATACTTTTATTATGCTTATGAGCAGGTATTATGTTTCGTAGTGGAATTTTCAGTAACCTGGAGATTTTTGTGGCAATACTAGTTATTTATTTAGTATTTTACACTAGAGCATAAAGGGAACTGTCAATAACTTAACTGTATACAGGCAGGGAAATTGATTTATGCAGTATTTTTTAAGTACTTTGTCAATAATGTCTAATTTGTGTTTCACCATGGTGTACATGTGCGACAATTGTAAAATGTCGTTGTTACTCAAATCACAGGCTACCATAGGCTACGGTTACCGCTTACTGTTGGGCTGTCCATTTGCTTGTTTGCCACCAACGTATTACATGGTTAATAAACTAGTTTTTTTTTCGAAGGTCGTGACAATGGTTGTTTACAGGTGTAGAAGAATTTTGTTTAATTTCTTGACATGATGTTCGTTCGGCCTGTGTCGGAATTTCGCTACAATTGTCGTGTTTCTCGTGAAAATTGCAATTTCTACTGATATACAACTAATATCAAAGTTATTTTAATACACTTTACTTTGGTGGCAAACAAACACACGGGCCGATGGTAAACGTGAACCGTATGGACACCTCAAATTGAAGAAACACCGAGTGGCCGAGTGGTGTAAGCAACAGCCGCGAAAGCAGACCGCGTGGGTCCGATACCCACCTTGGTTTAAAAAAATATGTGAAAAACCTTTGATATGATAAGTAACAATACTTACTGCACTATTTAAAATAAATATGAACGCATTTCTGACTGCAGTATTACCACTACAACTTTCAGTTTCTGTATACTTATTGATAAAAACAAAAAAAAAGACTTCTAACTAAAAATAAGACTTGAAATCTTTTCTTGGTTAAAATATAATTTATCACAGGCCATGTAATAAACTATCCTGAAATGTAAAAACTAGAAATATACGTTATTTGTGTCTAAAAATTTTTTTTGCTTCTTTTAACAGGAAAAAGTATGGTTAACATTTTCGGGTTATTTGGCCTCCCGGTGTCTTTTACTGTTGAATATCTAACGATTCTGAATTCAATGTAGACAAAGTTGCAGGCGCTAGTATTTCGTAAATCAGTAAGTATTAAGTTACTCACGCAATTAACTTATTAAGGTTAGGATTAACGGCTAATACCCGAATGTAGACCGCGGCGGCGGAAAATCGAGTCAATATTAGGGGAGCATGTTTGGTTTCTTAGCTATTATTGTTTACGAGACTTACCCCCTTATTCATAAACGTTCGCTCAATGTTATGGACACATTGTTAAGACCGAAAGGGACAAACAATTATTAGCGGCTTGTTAAGTTAGCAGACGTTTATGAATAAGGAGGTAAATCGCGTAAACTTACGTTAAATATTATCCTGACGTTTCGGGCATGACGTTACACTCGGGGTCGCAGGCAGGGAATCAGGCACGTCTGTTGTAATATTTATGACGAATTGATGTAACGGCCAAATAACGATTTTTCAGGAGGGCCCAAAAAATAATTGAACATTTATAAAGTATGTTGCATCTTTTTAGTTACTAATTCTATTGCAATGATTTTTTTTTTCTAGGTCACCATTAACTTGGTGTTTTTTAATGTCAAATATTTCAAACATTATTATTAAATAAATATTATTAGTTTTATGTTTGTGAGGTCTATTGATAATAAGTTACTCACTGCGACCACAGTTATAGTTTGGGAAAAGGCTGGCGCTTACGATAGGTGAATATTAAAAAAAATGGGGAATGAATACATTAATTCATATAACAACTGACGATTTACGCGAACAAGTCCCGTTTGTGGTTAAAATATGAGTGGTATTTGTTAAAGTTGAAATCGATAGATACATACATTATTGTTATTATTCAGTTGGAGCCAATTGCGTAATCATTTACAATTCATATTAGAAGCGGAAATAATGTATTTTCCACCCCTGTAACTAAAAAGCTAAGGACATCGACTCGTAATAGACGTGTGGTTTTGTAAATAAGGAATAGGTAAGTACCAGGAAATTAAGCGATGTTCCATAAGATGATGAAAACAGGTAGGTGTGATCCGTAGGTAATCAATGTCTGGTGAAGGATTAAATATCTGCTACTCCCTCAAATTGAATATTAGGGAAGAGGGGGAATGGTAGTAAGTAGATTGAAATGAGACGGAATTTCAGAGACATCAGCAGGGTGCCATGTTGTAGGTTTAGTATTTTGTGAGAAGCGCTAGGGATCTCAATAATTTATTATCACAACAACTTATGAATGTTGTTAACTAGGCTTTATAGGCAATGTCGTCTTTTATATTTTTTTCAAAGGTGTATCTACAAACGACTTGTTTTTAGGTTACAGCATACTTATTGTAAATTATGCAAATACCTAAAAGATATTTCGTAGTACATTGTAAACATTTTTTGTTATGTTGAACTTAGTTATTTTTCAAGAGCTAACCCATGATAAAAAAGGTTATCACTCATGTATTTTTAATGTTAGGTGTGATGCGTATCGACTGACCTATATTTTGCATATTTTTTGCGGGTAATTTGTTAATTGTGAGTACGAAATATATTGTACAAAATCCGAAACCAGTAAACCAATTGAAGTGATTAAATCGAGTCCTTATTAGAACCAATACAATAATGTCAATAATAATAAATCTACATATATATGTAAGCCAGTGATTCTCAAAGAGATACAAATTACAAATAATAGGTGCTACAAATATTGATGTATCGTAACAAAATATCGACGAAATATTTAACAGTTTCACTGCGTTGATATGTGAGAAACCACACTCATAGGAATTCAATAAAATCGTAAAAATACGTTTTCATACTACCCACGTTTTACACGGCGCCCACATAAAAGTAAATTAGCTTCTATAAATAAGCGCGGGGGTCGAGAAATATGTCAGAATCACTACGGATGACCCTGTACCTTCAGAACTGATGGATGACATAGACCGAGGATATTGGCAAACCCGTGCATGTTGTTATGTCAAGTTACCCTCTGACGTCATGTTTACCCGGCCTTGGTTATTAGGTAATCAGTAGATATTGGAAGTCCTTCGTCCTTCGAAAACTACTCGTCCTTTATCCAATCAGCACCCTAACATGCCCTAACTGAGACCCAATTTTGCGTGTCAACGCCAAACTTGAAAGTTCGATACCGCGATATCTGATGTACACAGCTATGTGGTTGATCGACACTATGGCTCCCATGGAGAGAGCTGCCATCTGTATGTAGCCTAACCTAACCATTTAATGCTTGCACCCTTTATTTTTCGGAGAAACTAGGGCATCTTTAATTGATAGATAGACAGACCGAGAAAATCGACAAGGTCCGTTGCGGTCCCGCTCACGGAAACCTCCGAAAGTAGGGCGCGGAATTGGGTTTATTTATTTATGGACTCGTATGCGCGAATGTAGATGTCACGAGACGCACTTAAGTACTCAATGGAGCTGTGAAACACTTACCAGTATTCGTCCGGTGGTGGTCTGGCCGGAGATGAGCTCGCCGGCCCAATCCTTGGCCTCGGTCATGAAGGTGCCCTCGAACTCCTGCTTGCCCTGCCGCGCCGCCTTCTGCTCCTTCTGCTTCGGATCGTTCGGGGCCAGCTCCGGCTCCTTCCGGCAGCAGATGAACGCACAGGCCCGCCATAGCACCACGATGAGCAGCCCCGCGAGGAACGTAAAGATCGACGAGAGGAGAAAACACCACCATTTTCGAACACTGAGGCAGTCAGAGACATCTTCTTCGACTTCAAGGATCGACGCGGTAGTCGCATCCGCCTCGGACGAAGCCATTCCCCGAGGGCGCGAGGCATGCGGACCGGCGCGCCATGCACGTGTCGAGATGCGCGCGCTCGCACGCTTTGCCCGCGCGCGACTGGCAGCGCGCCCGGCCGCGCCGCGCCGGCCGCGCCGACCCTACGCTGCGTCGGTCGATGCCGCGCGATCGATCCGCGCACGCGCGCCCCTACCGAGCCCTGCTGCCGACACCCGCCATCATCCACGCTCCTCTCTTCACCATGTGACACCGCGTACTCACAAGAACAAGAACATTCTCATCGATCCTGTCGCCGATTTACGACTGATCTTTATGACTGCAGAGGTTCTCGTTTTCACTACGGCCATAGCACGATTAAATCAATTCTAAATATTTCAAAGATTTACTAAACACGGATTCTAAAGTTTTACACGACAAACCTATTCACTTTAAAAAACTTGGGATAGAAACCTATCAATGGGGGATGCGGAGGTTTAAAACAAAGGTCGTTGAATCCGGAGCGTAGCCTGTAGCCTCCGTAGCGCTACGGAGACTGCGTCACTGCTACGGGTCGTAGACAGCCGCTACGCCGCGATTCTGCAGTTCCAAGTAAAAACAGACGTAAGTCCCTATAAGACTGTTGAAGACATACGTCTCTTTGGCGAGCCGGTTAGGATTGGCGGACGAAAGGGAACGCAACTTTCGAATGTGGTTGTATCTTTCTTTGTGTACCTACTTGAGGTTCAGTTCTGAACTGATATCGATATTAAATTTTGCGAGAGCGGTTTCATTCCAAATTAGTTCAAAAGTTTGAAATTGAAATTCTAAGCAAACAGTGGTAATATTAAAAATGTTATCCTGAGAATTATCAGCATTTTTGTTACAGTGCTTTATTTTTGCTCAGTTTTCTTCCAGTTATACTTGATAATATTTATGATTCTGGCTCTGATTTCGACATTTTGTTGCAGTTGTTTTAACCAAATGTACTTAATAGACACTACCTACCTTTAAATCTTATACTGAGTAACGTTTACATTTAAGTAAGTGATAACTATGAAATTTTATATGGGTAGTTGACTTAAAGCAACGGTGTGACTTTCTGACATGTCGCATTTTCCATACGATACTCATGAAATTTTACAATAATTATAAACATTTCAGTGGGCTTCACCGAGAGACTGTATCTCAAAAAAAGGTAAACCATTCAATCATTAAAAAAGTAGGTACTTTTAAAGGGATTCTATTGCATTATTGTCCTAAGCATTCGCATGATCCTTGACATCAAACAAGTAGCCCGCGACTGTAATGTTAACGCCTGCGTAATCTAATTTCGATGCATCCTGTTTGTACAGGCATATAGGGGCCGAGAGATGCACGAAATAGCCTACATTACGATACAAGTGCGAAAAACATGAAGTTCGAAACGAGTGGCTTTTTTGCGCGTGTATATGTATATATATGTAAATTCCCCGCTTAACCCTTAGGTGCATACAGTATCATAAACGAAACGACCGAAATGACACATGTCGAAATAAGTAATCAATTGCGACTGTCACACTGAGCAACAGAGTTCTAATTGGCATCGATTGTTTACATAAGTCATTTCAGAAATAAAATTTGTGATACCATATGCACCTAAGGGTCAAATACTAGTAATTTTGCTGTAGGTATACATCCCTAGAGAATATTCAGAATAAAAAAAGGCATTAGGTATATCATTTTTATTTGGCAACTGATCAACCTGATTAAGGTACCTATACTTAAATCAGGCTCGCATAACTGCGAAGGATAAGGCAAAAATACCTACAATTATCGGTAGCATTCAGTATAAAATCAGTGTCGTCAATAAAAACCATGAACTAAAATTCTTCTTCCAAGCACGGTTATGACTCCTAATAGTAGGTACATTTCTTAACTAGTGCGGGAAAACTTTTTTCGGCGAGGGTGAAAGTTGGAGCCCGAGTGAAACGAGGGCGACAATCACCCGAGTTAAAAAAAAGTTTTTGCACGTGTAAGGGACGATTTTTTTCATAACAAGAGCGTCAAAAAGATAAATTACCGCGCGCGAAGCGTGCGCAAAGTTCGTTTTTGCGCACTAGTTAGGGAAAATTATTTTCTTTCCGAACACCAATACACCTTCAACTAGAACTCTTCCCGAGCGCTCACTAACCTTGATGTCCTAAAATTATTGTTATGTTGGGACTAGAACCTACGTATCTAGGCATCTACTAAAACTCTTATTCTTATGACTAGTTATGACTCATAAACCTCTTCTCTTTTCGAGCACTGATACGCCTTCAACTACTAAAACTCTTCTCTGTTCGAGCACTTGCGCACTTATTTGAGCATGTGTCACATTAATATGTAAGCAACTGAAAAGTCGTAAATATCTGTAGTAATATTCGACATGACAGGTAATATGTACACATATTTTTGATTGTTAGATCTGTTCAGATGCATTTATGTTATCTTTCTATGCTCATTTATTTTTGAAGCTTCTTGGTTTTGCTCATATATTTATGAACTCGACTGTACTAGTACATGCGGCATGTTGAAAGTTTCTGGAATGAGCCACTTAGAGATCACTCAGTGTAAACAATTATTTTCTG
>JALPQI010011055.1:0-35023 GCA_025490895.1 Thaumatotibia leucotreta
GATTAATTATTCCGTTTATATTTATTTATTATTTTGTAAATCTCGGAACCGACTTGTTATTTGGTTATCGTTGAACAAAAATAATCTTTTTTGGTACCTAGATTGAGTGTATCTCTTTGAAAAGATATATATATGTCTTTAAGTTTTCAACTGTATCTCGGACGCCCAAGTTTTGCGTTTATAAATAATATGTCAAATTGATGTTGTAAATTGGGGTATGAAGAAATTTCATATCTTATTATTCAGACGCATGAAGCGACTGGATGTTAATTTCATTCAAGAACAAAGTCACGTTATAATAGTGATCGAATAATCAATCTTAGAGGGATAATGTAATATTGAATTTAAATTACCGTGACACATGCCTGTAAAACACTAAAATATAATTAAACGGTTAAATTCACGGTATATTTAGTCACTACGCGCGTAATGATTCGGAGAATCTAGGTCCCCATTATCAGACCCGCTGCAACCGAGTGAGTAGAGTGCGAGTTACGTAGCGGTGTTAGCGGTGGGTGTGCTTGATAATGGAAACATAGGCACTCCGAAACATGTCACGCGTAGCGAGTGTAGTGACTAAGTACACCATGATACAATAACCAAACTCGTCGACTGTTGTTCGAATTATGATTACGTACACAAAATTTTAAACATTTACATTTACGTGTTCGCAACTCAACTATAATGAACTCATAAGATAAGCCAACGCTGTTGGCAACTGAAATAAATTTGACCAATCACGTGCCAGACACGTGCAAAAAAGACATCAACGGGCACTTCGTTTCTGCGTATTTATTTCATTGTTTATATTTTGTTTACTTATTTTTATTAACTCGTAGAAAAAGTATTGTACACAATAGTGTTATAATCAAGCTTTTCAATCTCGTACTTTACTTAGGCCACTCAGCAAGCTTCGTGGCCTAAACACGGTACTTGATTGAAAAGCTCTCTATTATAACACGATTGTGTAAATGTAAAATACTATTTAGTCAGAGGAAAAGTGGGGCTAGCATATTTTGTGTTTGACAGCAAGTCACAGCCACACTTCTCTTTTTAATTAATACAATCGCAATTTGAGAGTCGTGGTTACTTATAATAGGCTAAGCATCTGTGCATGATTTTTGGAAAAGAACTTATTGTAAATTTCTAGATGTTTTATCCGTTGGTGATACTTAAATAAATATAAAAAAGAGACGGATAGCTGCGAGTTTCTGTTAAACACAAGATGTGCTAAGGGAGCATTTCAATATTCAAAAGTTGTGCATATTTAGTAGTGCAGTGTTTGTAAACATAGATACAGCAATAGAGCTATTAGGTTCTTTCTCGTCAGCTTGACATAATCACACAGGAATGGCGGCAAAAACCAGCTTTGTCAACATTAGGAAGTAATTAAGCCGCCTTTGACAGTCCAATTAAATGACTGCTGGGCTTTGTGCTCGATGTGCAATTGCTTTTTTAGATAAATGAAATTTCATGGTCCGATTAGGTGTTATGTTATGATGACTTGCTTTTGAGGTAAGAGATAATAGATTGTTTTTCATATTATTACAGCTTTTGTAGTTGCATAATTTAATTAGATATTTTAAACAAATTAAGTTGTAACAAGTTTGTAATTAAATTAGGTAAGTAAGTATGTCTTTTTTCAAACAATCTTCAATTTTAACATATTATTACCTACTATAATAACACATTTCTGAAAATCAAAGTCAAGAGTCAAATAAGTCTTGAACAGTCCTAATTTGAAATACAATTAAAATATTTATTTTCTAATTTAATTTTGTACTGCCTCTTTGTAATAACTATAAATAACGGTTTTTTTATTCAGCAATTATTTGTACTATGTTAATATTTTAACATATATAGATACATATTTGTTACACTCATGAGCACATGCTATATGTGGGTCATTGAATTGTATACAGGGTGAAAAGGTACGACGTTCCTTCCCGCCACCAACCGACTCTACCAACGATTACGATGAACTTTCAGTATGGGACCAACATCGAAATATCTTTTAAAAAATGTAACCCCTCATACAAAGTGTGTGATTAGTTAGAGTTAAATAGTATGGAAAAGTCAATTTTCCATATACGCTTTCGATGTTGGTCCCATACTGAAAGTTCATCGTAATCGTTGGTAGAGTCGGTCGGTGGCGGGAAGGAACGTCGTACCTTTTCACCCTGTATATGAGAGAGAGTTCCTGCCTATTTAGTCTACACGCAGCTGTTTCAAATTGGATTTTACATAGGTACGTGTTTATTAAATACCATTTTCATCTGAATTTTTTTTTAACTCGCGATTTTTTCCTTCGCCGAAAGATGGTTAGTAAATCTGAAATAATATTTCCTACATAAGTTACGTTACGAACGATACAAGAGAGGATTTGAACCCACGAGATCTGTAGGACCTATTACCACCGTACTTCTATTGCGGAGTAATTATAATGTTAGAAGAAATCTAGATCCTATTAATAATACGTATACTTATCGATTGATACAGATAACAGTTACTGATCTATATTGCAATATAAATAAATAATGACTGGTACATTACATAAGGTTCGTGTAGGCCTCGAGTCTGAAGATCTAGTTGGCGACGTAACATTCAATTTTCAAATTAATAGGAATTTTATTGTCCGTGGCACACGGAAGATAGCCAATTATTGGTAGCGACACGTCATTGTTGCGCAATGGCAATCAGAGGTCCCTAAAAGATTTTGATAGTGTTGCTATGCAGTTCAATTAATTTTATATAAATTATGTGAACATTTTTTGTCCGTGTGGTGAAGGCAGTAAGAATACATTTGTCAACATCCCAAATCTTCTCGTGGGTCTTAAGAGTCGTCTGAGGAATCGAAGTGTCACTGACTACTTATTTATTGAAGATTGATGATGGGCAGCAGCATCGTCAACGTCATATTAGTGGACAAACTAATGCAATCTCCAACGCTTGCCCAGCGTGGCGATAATGGGCATTACTTCCTAATGCGTCCATACGCATATAGATAGGTAAGGAGGGGCCTTTGTCCAGCAGTGGAGTAATAAAAGCTGGTGATGTGTGTGTGTGAACATTTTTCAGGCAATCTTTAGGTAGCGGATTAGGTACGTATATTATTTTTTTTTACATATAATAATACAATAAATAAGATACTGTTTAGAAATGTTGATCAAACGTTTTACTCTTTTGTTCATTGTAAATGAACCTTTTATAAAACTTTTCTAAAAAAATCTTACGTTTTATGTCGTTTGCTGTATCCAACATTAAATATAGGAAGATAATACAGGACAGCAAAAAACAAAGATATGTTTTCTACACTAAGTCCAGCAAAGGCATACCACACCCATCTTTTTGGGAAGTCATTCGAAATTAAAGACCATTAAAATCTGAAAATCGTATATATTCAGTAGGATTTTAGACCGTAGGAGAACACATTTTTAAGTGAAAATCGTTCAATTTAGACCTTAATTTAAGACCAAAATATTTAAATGGATGCATAATACGTATGTGCGTAAGAGTACCAGGGTAGGACCATGGCTACATAATTAGGACTATTCTGCAGAAATGTATAAATAGTTATCCCATTTTTCATTAAAATATGCGTAAGTCCTTAGTTTAAATGTATTGAAATTATCAAAAACATAACTGTAGTATAAAAACTGCGTTGTGCGAGGTTCTAGTGGTTGAGTCTAGTCATCTACTTTTAAAATATAATTTTAAACATCTAAATTCTAAGGTAAATGTACCAATCCACATGTAAATAAATAACATCTATCTGTCACTTCTGATTTATTGACTTGAAGATTGAAGATACCATACTTTATCCTAGTACGTTTACCTTATACAGGCTGGAACGGAACGACGATCTTTCTCGCTACCGACCGAGTCTACCAACCATTACGATGAACTTTCAGTATGGGACCAACATCTCAATATCTTTAAAAAAAATTAACCCCTCATACAAAGTCACTGATTAGTTAGAGCTCAATAGTAAGGAAAAGTCAATTTTCCATGTACGTTTTCGATGTTGGTTCCATACTGAAAGTTCATCGTAATGGTTGGTAAACTCGGTCGGTAGCGGGAAAGATTGTCTTTCCGTTCCACCCTGTATATATTTGAACATTTCAACTCCAAATATTATTACCGTCTTATATCCTTGTCAAACAATGACTCGCAAACTCTTTGAATAATTAGCGATACCCATTCATTAATAAATCGCACGCGATCAAAGGCTCCGGAGGCTTCGATGGCGCACGTATCGCATCGGTATCAGTTGCACAATATTCATAAGTAATAGTAATTACAATAGATAGCCATTGTTCGAGTGACCGATTGGCCTCAGCGACGGACGACCTTCGGGCGTCGCGCGCGCACGATTTTTTGACCATTTGGTGCCGGAGATTTATTAGAGTAGATGATACGTATTTTTATTAAATGTTCATTGAATAACCTGCATAATATAATATCTTACGAATATTTTTGTATATATATTTATACAAGTTATATATTAAAAGGCATTCTTATTCTAATAAATGTTCGAGTACACACGAAAAGGACGAGACTAATATTTACGGACCATACCAAATTGATATGCACATGATACAAAATATACAAAAACAAAATAAGAATTAAGACTAATCAAAAATAAGACTAACTACAAAAATATTAAACTAAGTAGAAATAAAACACTACATATATGAATTATAACTATCAATTAAGATTTGGCCCCCTGGTCAAATTGTCCAGCACGCAGGCGGCATTCCTGTGCATGAGCTAACACTGTAACACTTTATAATTTCTACTCTTTTTTGCAAGGTTTACCTACTATAAAAGTATGCCACCTTCATGGAGGCTTTATTGTGTAGGCCATGTAATAATCATGTAAATAAAAAATAAATACTTCAACCTGATTTCAAAAACGGGTGCGTATCGTAAAGTCAAAAAATACTTATGCACACAATTCGGATTCCAAAGTACAGGATTCATAGTCGTTAACATGTTTTTGGAGCCGACGGTACCTGTTTCTCTATCTGTTAATATAAATTGTAACACCTTAATCATCAAACGTGAATACCCACGTCATATGCACATCAATTTTACTGTTTCATAATAAGTTAAGAACTTGAAGCAAACTGCCTCTGTTCGATATGATCTTTATTACGCTTGATATTTATGGCAACAATATATCAAAGTTTACGTCTATATTCAAATCCGTAATAAAGAGAAGTGGTTGTAGCAGCTCTATGTAGTTACGCTTGCGCACCTCGATTGCCCGCTCGATATTGACACTCATTAGTCTATTTATTACAACTGCAGATTGGTTATCTCAAATAAAATTACCTTCTGTTAATAATATAACTGCCCGTAGATATTTTATTCTACGAATAATATACACTGTCATCATATCGCGGAAGTGTTGTCGCGTGCAAGTATCATATCTAGTTTATGTTACCGCTCGACGCATTTTAATAGGAATATACACATAAAGATTATGGATTAAACGTCCTATATAAATGCATTATTCATTGGTAAACTCGTCTCAATCGCGTCTTTGAATTGCGTCATAATTTCTATAAATGTTTGAGATGTAAAAAGTTCTAAGTATCGATGATACGCTTTTTCAATATCATATGGTCGTCATCAGAGTGCTTACAAATATCTGATGAGGCCTCTATTATCATGGCGTTATATTGGCGTTGTATTTTTGTGCACGGTAGCCAGTCCGATCTAATGGCGACTACATAATATGTTACTAGAACGTTTAGTGTGTTCTAAACAAAGCTCGGTGGGGGTGAGCTGTTTTCATACTAAATGACATGTATCACGTGACATTTAGTATGAAAACAGCTCACCCCCACCGAGCATTGGTTCTAAAGTACTGAATATTCTTTTTTTCTGTAATGTCAGGTCACCGGGCATTTATACATAATTTAATTTAATGTTAATATATTATTATGTTAACAATCTGCCCTTTTTGTTTAAACACAATATTTCAAGCAATCTGCAGTCTACAATTAAGGGTAATCAGAGGCAATTAACACTTGTTTTTTTCGTCGCGTAAAAATTATGCGCAGCTCCTGGTCCGTGACACTCTCCAGTTCCGCCAATTGAAATTTACGTCAACTTCCTCAAAATTAAAAAAATCGAACTAAAACATCTAAATCTCAATAAGAAAGAAAATTGTGTGATAACACTTTATAGTAGATTAATCGTAAGAGAATGACACGTTTACAGAAGATTGATAATTGGCAGCCGCATCTTCATATTGAACACACTACTGCGATTATCAACCCTTTTGCCTAGCGTGGCAATTATCGGCATTATACGCCCATAGGCATAGTCAAGAGGAGAAGGCTACGTCCAGCAGTGGACTGAGAGGGGCTGATGATGTCAAGCATAAAATGTTTTTTTTTCTTACTTATTATACTATAGGTACTTGCACAGGCTTTTTCTGCAAGTAGGTAACCAGGTGGGATGTAATGCTCTTAATACGACCCCAAAACAGGCAGAACTTTATGCACCTGACTTTGAAATTTGACACCCGAATGCCAATGAAAACATTTGATACGAT
Organism: Thaumatotibia leucotreta; assembly: GCA_025490895.1. NCBI lineage: Eukaryota > Metazoa > Arthropoda > Insecta > Lepidoptera > Tortricidae > Thaumatotibia > Thaumatotibia leucotreta. The sequence goes on from JALPQI010011055.1 coordinate 6,569, forward strand.
TCCTCGAATACCGAAGCGGGCAATTATCTTTAATTACCACCATCCACCAAGTTTATAGCCATTAATTCCACTCTTTATCCCTTGTTTAACTTAAAATGCTCGGATTAAGACATTTTGACAAATTGGGCACATTGGGCACGCATTTATTTTTTATCTGTTTCCTGACAATAATCGTTATGTTGATTATTATCACGGCTATTGTGTTTATGATACTTTTAATTGATATTTTAATTTAATATTATTTTAATGTCAAGTATGATATTGTGTCAAGATATATTGTCTTTAAGTACTTGTACGAGTGTGTATGCTTAAATTTTAAAAGATCTTACATCATATTAATTTACAAGCCAAGCTAAATAAGATCAACTATATTACTTGTATTTGTCTTTCCACTACATTTTTCTATGCAGCAACAAAACAATTCTGCATCTGCACCCATTATAAGACAAGTAACATGAATTACATACTGTCCATAACGAAAAAATAATAACATATCCTCCGACGTGCGTGCACATTATCGCGTTGCCCAAGAAAGCAGCCTCGCTCTCAATATCTCAAATAATTTGCGGCCTTGTTGCCGGCCTAAGTAATACCTCTTTTAATTATTATTATGAGGTGTGCCGTTGACATCGGAGGCACAGTGATGTTGGGTCATGTTGCAGTAGCTAGCGAATGCGAGCGACTTGATGTGAGAACCAGTTCAAGATTTAAGTTAGGCATCAACCGCTACAGCTGAATACGCAGGTTCCCTCGGGCGCTGGTGAAGTAGGTATTTTTATATATAAATGAATTATACAACCAGCAGAAACTTTTCTACAAAGTTTGATCGTAAACGCGAGTGGGTAATTTTTGGGACATTTGGTAAATTTAACATTCGGCGAAACATAATTATTAACTGTTGAAATGAAAATAATACAACTGACATTTTGTTACTAGTTACGTTTTATTTCTAAGCAAATATCTACTTGTAAAATGTGTATTTGTAAAATCATACATTTGCCCAGTAATATGTTTGTTATTGAATCATTTGATGAATCGTTTTATGTAACACGATATTTTGTTAATCATTTTTTGGCTAAGCATTAGTAAACCCTGTACCCGCTTATAGTTAATCAGTTGGGCTGTTGAATGTTTATTTGTCATCAACGGTAAACAATTAAGGTTGTAATCATGATCATGAGGCACATTGCATACTAAATTAAGTATTTTATATCGAAAAACTATATCGGGAGAAAACAAAAAAACATAAAATAAAAACTCCAAGAACCCATAATTAGACTTCGACTTGGTGCTAACGGGACCAACTCCGGGTCCCGTTCGATTAATAAAAAATTAAAATTAGTTACGACTGTCGGAGATATCGAGTAATATACCTAGGTACATAAAAAAAACAGTCGATTAAAAAGTATCAAAATGTGCTTAGTGCTTCTTTAATTATTAATCCAACCATTTTAGATTGTACAAGAATCAAAATAACGCACTGTATTATTTACTACTAGAGTGTGTCCAGAAAATTAAGGCACGTGAGATATATGAGCGTAACTTGCTGCTAAATACCTCCAGTTTCCGCACAGACTGTCACGGAACCCTACAGAGAAGTAATGGAGCTACGTACGCGCATACACAGCGAATTCGGCTTCTGTGTGACCTGCGCTAAATGTTACAATTAATTAGCTGCGGGCCTTGTGCTGACATTTGCCTTTTCACAAGTTTATTTGGTCCAAATTTAAAATTATATAAATATGGTAACAGGATTTATAACTTCATAAAGCTTTCTCGGTAGGTAAGGTTTCTCGTAAATATATTCTTGGGCTGGCATTTGCAACTATTCGTACTTTTTGAAGTAAGTAATGCATTTTAATATATTTAAAGCAAGTTGTAGTGTTTGTTTTATAAGAGTCAACGAAGGGATAAAATTATAACTGAACATTCAACTGTTGTTTGATGATGGGCTGCAGCATCATCGTAGACAAAACTACTGCGACCGCTAACCCGCCCAGCGTGGCTATTGTGGGCATTAAATATGTCCTAATGCGTCCATACACGTTGGCAATAGGACAGGCCTAACTCATCTCATTTTAAACAGTAAACAGCCCCAACTCATCCCAGCCTGTAGCATTTTTCTTATATTGAAAAAAAACTATTTATAGGCAAGAAAATACGTCGCTCAAGAAATAAGATCTTATGGCATCAGGTGACTGAGCCTTTCAGAATAATCAATGGGAACTTTTTAGACATCTTTTTTATGGAGAAATCGTTCGTGTTGTATTTTGACTTCTTGCCCCGTTGCTTTTAGATTTCAGCGTCTGAAAGCTAGTACGGTCAAATCGTACATAATTTTACCCTAAACTCGCAAATCAAGTAGTATCGCTGCATTTTTGGTATGTTGTTTAGACACCATAGGACAGTATAAAACCATATTTTGCAAGCTAAACAAAGTTGTGCTAGCTGGGTAGTACGTGAAAGACTGCGAAATTTACGGCCATTTTTTAGTTTCTGATTTTTATTTAAAAAACCTTACGTTTTTTGATATCATATGTAAATAAACGTTTAAAGACTAATAAATTTCCAACAAGTTGAGCTAACATGCATTACCATAGGTCTTTTAGTTTCAGAGATTCGAGACTTTAAAAAGTACCCCGTTTTGTAAACTAGATACAATTTTGTGTTTTGCTAACGTTTTCGACTTAATATCGCCTCACCTAATTATGCTACGAAAAACATGCAATAATGACCTTATAGCGCACTTAATATTCTTTAATTTAAGGGTAAAATTAGGTCAGTGAACTTTGTAGTTGAAAGTATGAACCCGAAATTCCAAAGGCAGGAGGCCCGCTATCTAAGTTTTTCATACAAATCGCAAGTCGAGTTGCAAAGCTGCAATTTTGGTATATTATAAAGGCCTTATAGATATATACGAAAATGCATATTAAAAGAAAAACAAAAAAATAATTTGGGCATAGGACGTAAGAAACGGAAAAAAATTCGCACTTTTTTTAGCTTTTGACGTTTAACTAAAAATCTATTATCTTTTTGATACTGATTGCTATAAAACTAAGAAAGAACATTAAATTTGAAAGGATTTGAGCTACGTTGCTTCACCGTAAGTTATATATATTTTGAGATACGACATTTCACAAAGTGCCCTTTTATCAAAACATAAACAAATTTTAGGTTACGTTAAAGCTATTCACTAAATATTGGCAAAACGTTCGCGCTAAGGGAAAAAAAGTAATTGTAGATAAAAACTATATTAAATTTGAAACAAATTGAGCTGATAACAATTACTGTAAGTCTTATAGTTGGGGATCTGCGAGGCTTCAAAACATGCACTTATTTTCTTAACTTAATGAAGGGCACATTTTGAAATGTCGTATCTCTAAATCTATAAATTTAGGGTAATGCAAGGTAGCTCAAATCCTTTCGAATTTAATATTCTTTCTAAGTTTTGTAGCAATTAGTATCAAAAAGATAATAGTTTTTTAATTAAACGTCAAAAAGTAAAAGAAGTCCAATATTTTTTCTGTTTTTTTCGTCCTATGCCGAAGCGCCTTTTTTGTTTTTCTTGTAATATGCATTTTTGTACATCCTTATAGCACCTTTATAATATACTAAAATTGCAGCTTTGCAACACGACTTGCGATTTGTATGAAAAACTTAGATAGCGGGCCTACTGCCTTTTGAATTACGCGTTTTTATTTTCAATTACATAGTTTACTGACCTGATTTTACCCTTAAATGAAAGAATATTAATTGCGCTATAAGATAATTATTTCATGTTTTTCGTAGCATAATTAGGTAAGGCGATATTAAACCAAAAACGTTAGCAAAACTCAACATTTTATCTAGTTTACAAAACAGGGTACTATTTGAAGTCTCGAATCTCTGAAACTATAAGACCTACGGTAATGCATGTAATCTCATCTTGTTACAAATTCATTCATCTTTAAACGTTACCTGATACATATTGTCAAAAAACGTAAGGCTTTTTTTATAAAAATCAGAAACTAAAAATAGACAGTAAATTTCACAGCTTTTCACGTATAACGCAGCTAGCACAACTTTTTTTTGCTTGCAAAATGTGGTTTTATACTGCCCTATGGTGTCTAAATAACATACCAAAAATGCAGCTTTACTACATGTTTTGCGAGTTTAATATACGATTTGACCGTACTAAGCGCGGACCTACCAACAAATAACACATCGACATAAACTGGATTTTTGTTTTTGTGTCATCCACACTTTCAATACTTCACATTTATGAATTTCTATAATAACCAATCTACACATATAGGTACTCTACTACATACACTTATCCCGCTACTCTTCCACCGCTCGCTTCTATTTGAATTCGTCAAAGATGTTGCGCAATGATACGAAAACTGCGTTATGTCCGGTAGAGTTGTATGTGCACTGAATGCCTGTAATTTCAAGGCAAATGTGCCTATGTAGTTATAAGTAGGTAATGTAAAAGATGTGCCATAAAAGTATAAAGGAAAGCTATGATCTAGTGTTCCGATACTTAAACAACGCGTTTCATTTTTCCTGGAGGAAGTAGTTATGCCTCATTATCAAGTAATTTCCAACATTTTTTTCTTATTCTTTATGTCCTTAAAATACCTAAAAGGGCAGTCATTATATTCAAATCAGTGCTAAAGTTATATGTCGATCAAAATTGACTCATTGATAAACTCATAAGGAGAACTTTCAAGTTAGGACAGTCGTTTCGAAAAACCCGGGGGCGGTACGTTACAAGTAATTAAAGCGGCTACTTATTCACTGTTTACTTCAACTAACTCGTATCTTACTAAATACATGTCGTTGTACAATCAACATTATCTTCAGACCAATTACTTTTGTTCTATATGAAGTACATAAAAACAAAAGAGCTTCAAAAAGTTCGTTGTTACAATCGATTGACGCTGATCGAGTTGGTATTATGCGTAATATACGATGTGTCCACCCCGTCGTAAATTGAACTTAATAGTCTACCCTTTCGTAATTACTGTAAAGTGACTGATCACGAGTTACATGGCGTTATATATTATTTAGACTAGTGTGCCTCCAGGCTTAATCAAGAGTGTTTTAAGTGCCAATGAACTTATTGATAGAAATAATGGCATACCTATCCAATTTAAAACCTACCTATACATGTCCATTCTAAATCAAATACGATGCAGATTAAAGTGTCTGAAATGAAATATAGGTAGTTGATTCCGTAAAATTATGCTGAATATATTACATCATCACATCATCAGCCTGACTTAGTCAACAGCTGGATGTAGGGCTTTCCTATTAACTATACGTATAGACTATATTAGGTAGTAAATACCCATAATCGCCATGCTGGGCAAGCGGGTTGGCGATCGCAGTACTGTGTCCATTGTAATGACGCTGTGCCCGCTATCGATTCTTAATAAATAAATGAATGGTCAGCGACACTTCAATCCCTTAGTCGAATCTTACGAAACCTACGAGAAGAGTTGGGGTGGTGACAAATGTATTCTTACTGCCTTCACTACACAGTCATAATGTCATTAATACTATTTAGATATTGTACTGTGCCGCGGCGCTCACCAGATATTTTCCAGAAAATGCACAGAAACCCTGAATTATTATTACTAATATACTAAACTGGCATACCTACTAGAGATTTCCCACACGCAATTGACCAGTTGTCCGCATGTCCAGATAATCCGCATGTGATCCGGCACTGTATGACGTCCATACTTCCGCTATGACGCGCGGTACGACAACTCTACCCGTACTACGTGTTTGTTCAGGCTACGCTATTTGTGACTTTCGCTATACTGTACGAGTGTATTGAACTACTGCATTCCTAGGCTGGGATTACCTGTGAGTTTTTACGTAAGTTGTAGGGACGGAACTATACTAAGGAATGAGATAATGATAATTACCTCTCGTTTCTTAGTATAGCTCCGTCCCTAAAATAAGTGCGATAACTAGGTTTTAAAAAGTCAATTATCCTGAATAATTAAATCAACTTCTTAATATTCCAAAAAAAACCTGTAACTCGTTTTTTTAAGTTGTTAATAAGTCATGTCGGTAGAGCCCTCAAGTCATACATGACGATGTGATTTCTTAGATAATAAGTATTTCCTCATAATAAATAAAGGAACCTTTAAAATGTCTACAATTTGGTAGCGTAATAATATGGTAAATTGATAAACATTTTCAAAACTAGTTATCGCGTTCATGCTTAGGAAGAAAGGTACAGTGAAACGAATTAACTATAACTTTAAATTCACTTCGAAACTTAGTACATTACGAGCTTATAATAAATCAATAATTAGTTCTCATGAGTCTCATTTAATATATTTTTGGACTTTAATGACTAATCTCGACGTGTTAATAATGTCACTATAGTCGCATCGCAAGTAGACTGAAATTAAGTAGAACATTTATGTAGACAAACTCGCATAAATACTTTGACGTTGGACGGGGATAAATATTGGAATATAATGTGCAAAAATAGCATCCATAAGAAGTATTACAAGTATATGTATTTATGTCTAATCTGCTATACTTTAAAAATACAACGTTACATAAAATAATATGTACAATATTAAAATTAATACATATCTTATTAGGTGCTAGCCACAGCTGCTCTTTCAGATTAGCTTCTAGTACTAGACAGAGAAAAAGAAATGCAACTAGCTCCATAGCTAGCACCATAAATGGCTTCTACACTTAGGTCAATGTAGTAGGCCAATCTACTCGCAAGGGATGCCGTTATACGTAAGAGGAGCAAAACAATCTCGCGATCTCGCTCCATCGTATAGTTGTATCCCTGTGGCCCTCATTAGGCCAATATGTAAACCATTTTAGGATTTATAGTAAAAGTAAGACCAGTAAAAGTGTTTTGATAGACGGAGTCGCTAGGGAGTTCTCATAGTAAGGGTTCTGATACGGTCGCGGAAGCACGACCTAGCAGATGACATGTCATGATCTAATTCTGATAAATGTATCATAGAAAACGAAAACGGAACTCATATAATAATTATTATGAATGACTGGTGATGCTCGTGTAATAATGGTAGCAAAAAATGTTTTATTGAAATATTATGGTTGACTCGGCTACCAATCAAGTTCACAAAACAATTCGACAGTTAGATTATTCTTTGCGATAAGTCCGAGAAATATTACCTATTTTACTATGGTTAAGTACCCAGAAGTTAATAACGACGCAGTAAAGGTTTATAATATGTTATGGTAGTGATATTTAAGTATTATTAAAAAATTTTGGGTTAAAAATTTGGAGATAACCATGGTCCAGCTCTCTCAGAGGTCTTGAAAAATAGGTGACGCAACGATATATGTACTTACCTAGCTAATTATGTGCTTGTGTTTTTATTCACTTTCATAAAATTTACTTGGTGTTTTGTATACAAATACATAGACAATTTACAGTTGAACCTTTTTCCCTTTCAACTACATAAATAATCGCGTCTCGGATACTACCTACAGGTACTTTCGTGGGGAAGTAAATATAATGACCATGACGCAAATGACTGTTAGGTAGTAACGGAGTATCTAATCCCTTGCCATATTATAATTTTTATAATCTACCCTATCCGAATTGATACTACTATTTGCGTTTAGCAGTAAAACAATATTTTGTAACTAAAGAATCTAAAGTTAGATGCTTAAAAATACTCAGCACAACCGATATGCATCCAACGTCAAAATAAGTAATTGACGTCCGACTTATTCCAACGACCTTACCTCTAATTAGGTACACGCAAGTATGTCATCCTAATTGTTCTAGGAATTCCAGTGGGTGTCCTTGCGTATTTTTCGATGGTAAGTTTGACGCGCGGAATGCGTCGGCGCCGGTCGTGGCCGGCGTGACTTCCAACCCGGGCTCAGCGTCGGCCGGTGTGATAATCTTTGAAATCCTTCTTAATTACTGCTTAGAATCTATACTGTGGGTTTGCCTGCTCATTTAACCTAACAGATTTGTTCTTAATATTTTCTTTGGTTACCGCGATAGTTCTTCATGAAATAAAACTATTTCACCCATAGGCTACGAACCCTGTAAATGTCGAAACGTGGGGATGTAGTTTAATTAATGAATATACGCGATATAATCCGTTGAAATAGTTTTACTTTATTTTCTATTATTTTTTGATTTGAAAGATGTTGCCATGTTTCTGTTGTCGATAGATTTGTTGCCCTAGTAAAAAATTGTGTGTTCGCCAGCCATTTTGGAAAACGGTATGCACTTATATTAAACTTATACCATTTTTACAAGCCTTGGGGAGTTATACTAGGGCTATAGAATTGCATCCAGTAGACTCGATCCATAATATTGGAGTGATGTACCTATAGCTATTTACCTACATATTATAATATTATTAATAATCGTGTATGAGTTTTATGAATAAAATTAATCAAACTGCAAACCCGATACGTAAAGCGTCAATTTCAAAATCATTTGTTATTTCAAAATGATATTACCAGTGAAATTAAAGCTTATGCCCTATTATGCCATATTATGGGCTATTAACTTTTCAGGTCAAACATACAAGTAATTACCGTTTATTACTATCAAATTTCTCACTATAATAATTCCAGTTGTCATCTCAATGCCGATGTTCGCAGACACGATAAGCCAGATTGTTTTTTGTGTCTATTAGCTTATTGATCCTTTGTCAGTGGCATTGTCAATCGCAACTTATTAATGTCAATAGCAAACATTAGTGGGTTAATAGTGTAGGAGTGCGTACTTTATTTAGAGTGTTCCTGGTTTTTATTGATTTATCTGATTGAGTGAAATAGCTAAGTGAGTGACGCAAGTATTCAATCGGTAACTGTTGCAACTGACAGCTGGCAAGTGGTATCGGAAGAAAGTTTCAAAATTGACAGATTTGACAACAGAGTAGCCAGTTCAAACAAGTGCCGGTGATCAGATAACGACAGTAGCATTGTTTGATACCTTTACTTTTACTAGAGTAATCGATTGTTTCATTTTCAAGTTACAGTCTGACAAGACGCTTCCGTTCATAGAAAAGGCGGCAAAAATGTAGATGCGAAAGGTTAAAGGCTATCGATGGTAATTGAATTTCGCATGTTTTTACTGACTGGTTTTCCAGACTATATTCGGACTGATGAAATAATACCAGTAGAGTATGTTTGGAAAGTGAAGACACGTGAAATATATGAGCGTGCCTTGCTGCCAGAATGCCTGCAATTTCTGCACAAACTATCTAAGTTAAGATATACGTAGTGCAAAGCAATTGAAAGAAATAAACATGAAAGTGTTTGTAAACGTATAGTGTATTTTGTAAATCCTTATTGAGTCATTTGTATAAATTATATATGAAATATTAAGAACAAAAAAGAGTAAACGTTAAAATAAAGTTATTATACGAGTAGTCAAGAATCTATCCAGGTGTTATTTCAAGCAGATGCTACAGATTAGTAGGCATCAGCGTCATTCAGAATAGCTGGGCGTGCTGAATTCGTGACCAACTAAATGAATGCAAATAAATTATGATTGATGTAGTTCGCCCGAATAATTAGGAAGTATATTTGCACACTTAATGCATGTAGGCTATGATTTGTAGTGTAAACGAATGATATTCAAACACCATGCGCATTATTCACATGTGATTGCACTGGTAAAACAGAGTGAAAGAAATTCTGAACTTCAGCTAAATATAGCATAGCATTATTTTATACTTTGTTGTTGCAAGCTGTTGAGACGACACATATCACCTCGGGAAAATACATTTTGAACAATGCTGATATAGCGAACAAAGAGAGAATTGATGTAGAGAATGTAATTCCCTCTTATCGTCTCTTATCAATTTAATATTTATTGTGTATTATTCAAAAAATAAATAAAAATAAATAAATATCTTGAGACATCTTACACAAATCGACCTAATCCCACGGTAAGCTCATTTAAGACCTGTGATGTGGGTACCAGGCGACGATATATATAATAGATAGATACCTACATATAAATACATAGACAGCCATGACCAAGGAACAAATATTTGTGACAAATAAATACCTACACAAATAGTGCCCTCGCCAGGATTCAAACCCGGAACCTCCTGCTTCGTAGGCAGGTTCACTACCAACTAGGCTACGGAGGCTGACAAAAATACATGTACTATGTAGGTATGAAGTATCTTTCGAGGACGGTGGAAAAGGAACAACTTTTGTCTCAAATATGGTACAAAAAATGTCTCAATCATGATAATTCATGTCATGCGTCAAGTGAATACCCCACAACAGGATGTCTGATGAGAAAATTGTAATGTTGATTTAATTAATATTTTTTGTGATATTTAATCAGCTGCGATGCCTTTCTAGGAACCCACATCCTTGTCGGCAGCAGAACCATGGCTGCCGTGTCCTGTTTCCTCAGAATGTGATAATTGGACCAGCCATGCATTTTGACCAATTTGCGGAAGGCAAATGACCCTTTCACTTGACCGCCTGAGTAGAAATATGCATAATTATATGCGAAACATTTTTAAATATCACCTACATTTAGACGCGGAGTTAATGGAAAAATACGAAACATTGCATAAATGCTTGACATAAATTAAATAAGACATCATTTTTCTTATAGCCCCTGAAAATATGTATCTGTCTGCTTAAATAATAGTTGTTCTAAATATTGGATGTCATATACCAAAGAAAAAACGACCAAGATCACCACCTCGGACGTTGGTGATCTTGGTCGTTTTTTCTTTTGTATATAACATCCAATATTTATAATTTATATAGTATTAAGCAGTGTGAGTGTGACTACTGGGGAAAAAATAAAAGCACAAATCAGAATCCCACAATGTCGTAACAGATGTGCTTACCATAGAAAAAATCAACTGCGAAAGACTCCGGTTGTCACGGGATTCGAACCCGCTTCCTCTGGATTGCCGATCAAAATGTTTAGTTAATAAATAATTTGTGTTTTCACTATACGTTTAATAGTTGTTCTTTAACGCTAAGAATGGTCGTGTAGATGTGAATGCGAAATAACCACAATTGACGCAATTTTATTCATTAACAACAGAATCTAACAGCCCAAGCGGTATATCTTATCAGAGAAATGCAAGATATACAAGGCTGATTTATGAACAGGATAAAGCAAGAGCGACATCTCCCGGACGTGGGCGTCTGGTCTACGATTTTCTCTTCAATTAAAACGACTTATGAACCATTACGAGTCCTTTATTATGTGCATAATACGTTAATCAGTGATATGAAATTGCAACTTTCAGGCTAAAGGCCAAGTTGTTATCGATCAGTTCACCTGTCCGCATCCCAAATGGTGTATTAAGGGTGAGCAACACCGAATGCGTGAGCAGCAAGTGCGCGTGCGCGTGAGCGTGTAGTTGTAGCGTATGTAATGTCATATTAGGTGGCACACCGCTTGCGTGTCCTGCACGTGCGCTGACATGTGTGTGCTGACTGAATACAACGCATTTACAATCAGTAACAGAACTGCTGGGGCCCGTTTCTCGAAAGCTTGTAACTTGTATTACAAGCGGAGGTCCTTATCCAATTAATAGTGTCAAAAAGAGATTTCCACTTGTATTATACGTTACAAGCTTTTGAGAAATGGGGCCCTCGTCTCCTGTTCGTTGCCGCCGCGATTTGGGCTCTACTTTTTTTTTACTTACGATCAGGTGGAGTGGAGCCACTTTGTTGTGCCAATATTAAAAAAATGTTGGTAATTGTTTTTGACATGTAAAATTGTAATCATATTTTACTAATGAATGAGTAGGAATATTATGTCGTGGATTAGTATCCATGCCACAGGTTAAGCTTATCATGGGGCTAACTTGAGCTTATGTAAAATTATTAATCATTTTGATATTTATTTATATCTCATATCGTGAGATTTATGAGAAAATTGATTAGTATTACGTAAATTAATTTTAATAATACGGAATTTTAGTAATCGGTTTTGTTAAATCTAAGAATGGTTGGCATTATACTACGCAAATTTCTATATAATAAATATTATACGTATTTTATTATCTATAAAACTCAAATCGTCGCTACACTGACTCAATTTCGGGTCCACAGCAATCAATTCAAGGAAATATCACCTTTCTATCACTCTGAATAAGTAGATTTTTTTACCAAATGAGTATTGAAAAAAAAGAGTATTGAAAAGCCAAATGCAGATTTAAACACGTACCTACTTATTTCTGCGTGTTTGATTTTTGTCAATTTACGCATTTATAAATGAAAAAGTACTTTGACCTCAAGTACAAGGCTATTCAATTTATTACGTTTTATACTGTTACGTAAGTAATATATCATTACCTACCGAAATTCCGGTATAATATTAATGACGTGACGACAAACTGTGCCTATATAAAATGACAATTATAATGAATGCAAAAAGTAGCTGTCGTATAGGTACTAGGTTGAAATTGATTACCTACTTATACATAAAAATTACTACAAAGTACCTACACACACACATAATGTCATGTGACAACAATGACAACATAATTATAAGTAGGTATATGTAGGTATATATTAGTCCACTTGACTTGGATAATATACTGTTTTTATACTCGTCGTCTTCATTCTGAAATGTATAGATTCAGATTCATTATTTTTTTATCTTAGCTTAATTTAAATTAAAAGAATCCTTAACCACCAATTCCAGTTTAATTAATACCTACTTAATTATATTTTGTGATTATGAATTAGTCGTCTTTCAATGTACAATTCACGGGCAATATCAATTACATACAATACAATAACTCTTTAAATTGCACACTTGAAAATTCATCATCATCATCATCATCATCATCAGCTTTTGATAGTCTACTGCTGGACGTAGGCTTCTCTTATTAACTACCTATGCGTATATAGACGCATCGCCACGCTGGGCAAGCGGTTTGGCGATCGCAGTAATGTGTACCCTATGATGACGCTGCTGCCCGTCATCAATCTTTTATCAAATAATGGTTAGTGACACTTCAATCCCTTAGTCGACTTGTACGACACCCGCAGGAGGAGTTGGGGTTGTGACTAGGGCTGCCAACCGTCCCGCTATATGCGGGACGTCCCGTTTCTGGGGCCCTAAAGTATGGGTCCCGCAAAGGGTTCACGCGGGACGCCAGTTGTCCCGCTTTTCACGGAATACTAAACTGAAAATACTAAAATAATAATATGAATACGCAAATTAAAGCAATTTAAGATTTCGTCATGATAATTTGAATATACCGCGACGTCCGCACCGATAGCCCGCGAGTAGGTACAGTGCACTGAAGTGTATAACTGCCAAAATAGGAATAATTGCGTTGGGTGCATTAGGTGCATCTAAATTGAGACGACCTGAAATTAAGCATTGTTTTTTAATGTTAATGTCATTCCCGTCCCGCATTTTATAGCCAAGTCCCGCAATTTATTCGCGAGTGTCCCGCATATCTGTGATTTTTGGTTGGCAGCCCTAGTTGTGACAAATGTATTCTTACTGCCGTCAGCACACGGCCAAAATTACAAAATTACGAAAGCATTTTAACATTCAAGAGTATTTTAGTATGTACCTATACATAAATAATATAGAGAGGTTACACAATAGGCGATCCTACCGTTAAATAGCGATCTCTGCTTCCAGACAACCGTGCGGTGTACGGATTGTACGGGCGCTTGGCTTTCCACGAAAATCTTTAATTTCGAAAGTTTCCGACTCCTACAAGTTGACTGTACTTTGCCATCGTAAAATTAAGACGTCGACTTGAAAATTGAGAGTCATCCTCATTTTGTTCTTCTTATCACCGTCCTGGGCAATTTACAATAACAGGATTTATGCGTCAATTGACTAAAAGTAAAAATGACGACGTACAAAAATTACCACTTTAAAAATTACGCCTGAGTATACCAATACCAACTAGTTACTTCAAATTGTTTGAATGCAGTAAAGTCGAAATATAAAAATGACTACAATGATTGTATTAAGACGTCTACATTCACAGAATGGACGGAAGGAAGACAATTTGCATCATTGTTATACCCCAACATTTTTATATTCCGTCTAACATAAGTAATTTTAATACTTCTACAAACTTATTTTGGGACAGAATTATACAAGTAGTCATATTTATACATCGCCATATTATTTCCTTATAGTCATTCAACAGATAAATCCATAACAGGTCAGGAGGAAGTATCAAATTGTATCAAACAAGACGAAGTTTCTTGAGTCTTCTTCTTGTGGGATCCAATTTGTAGTTATTTTAGCCTAACGCATCTTTCAAATTGATTAATTATTTTTATACTATTGGGGTTATTTTCATTACGAAGCTGACTCTAGGGCTATATGCTTTCTTAAAAACTGCTGAACAGAGTCGTAAGGCCTGAGGCGGAACGCAAAAAGGTCTGCTGCTTGTAAGTAGTAAAAACATTTTTTATCGCATTGTGTCCGTGTCTGTCCAAGCTGTAAAATTATTCTATATTCTGACAGGTTAACGTTTTGGGCGTACTGCATACCTGCTCCATTTCTCAAGACAAGTAAGTAGTTACACAACCGGCCAATGGTCGACTAAAAGCGATGCAATGAAACCCTGCGCAGAATAACTGATTTGAACTTATTGGAACGACAATCGATTCTCTAGCCATTATAAAGTTTACAAGCGTTAATTGCAGTAGCCTGCATTCGTGATCGGAATTGGAATGTGACATTAATGCTATTTGAGCTTTAGGTGAGTTTTGCGGCGTGATAAAATTATAATAATGCTGATAACAGTTCATTGCAGAGCATTTCAATTAATACGTTTAGATATACCGAAGTCCTTGTAGAGCGAATTCTGAGTAAGACTTTACATTGTTGGAGTATAGAGCGACTTAGTTTTTCTCTTGAAATTCCTTATATTGGATATTTTATGACACTAATGAGTATAGTTGGAAAAACTGCTTTTTCTCAATCTTTCGACTAAGTATTACATTTCGAGGGATTCAGAAGTATAGATTAGACGCCACAAAGGTTGACTGATATAGGTATGTATTGCTAGAACAGTATTTTTACTTGGAATATTTATGCTCGCAAAATTGGCGAATTTAACAAAGCAAAATTTATTAAATGATGTTATTAGGGAATAGAAGGGGGATTCCCTAATAACTTCATCTCATTAATTTTGCCCAATTCCAGTCAAAATAATTTTGATTACCTAGTATCATTTTATTATTATGTATCAATGTACATTATTATTATTTAATTAATAAAAAAATTGCTTGTTATTTGTTGTGACTTGTGACGAATACGAGTATAATTTGAACTCAATGAGAACTTGATGACAACTATTTAAGTTTAAATATTCGAGTATTGGGAAAACTGGGATGGATCACAGTTTTTATAGGGAACAAAATTTGGTAGGTATTTCCGGGGTGCTATCCTTTCGCTGTGATCTGTGATCCGCCAGCAAGTCAAAAACGCCGTAGATGGTATCACCAGTTTCCATAACACTGATGTACTGGCTCCCTTAGTTAAGATAGTAGTGGATCTCGGTGAGATCTTTCTGTGTCACAAAAATGTTTGTTTCTCAGTGATGGTTGTTTTCTATGTATGAAGTCAGGTAAACTCGGCTAAGATCGGACCTAATGTAAGATCGGATGCCCGCAATAACTACTAAAATAGTAGTATATTTTTCTCACTGGCTATATTTATTATGCATGACGCCATTTCACCCCGCCCCTTTCGCTAGTATGCAGCAACCGCTCAGCCGCACCAGTCGTGAGCTACGAACGTTTTAAAAAAACGTGATTTTTTTCGAGAGTTTTGCAGTTCCGATCTTTAACAGAAAGCTAGGCACCTCCTTCTCCTTACTTTAGAACTGAAATTAGACACTAGTCCGATTTTAAGCCAAGGGAGAATTTTCGGTTGAATGTCTTGAAAAATTTTTTGTGCAAGTTTGAGTGTCTTTTACTCCTAAGCTATTCGGCTGAGCGGCATCCAATGAATGTATATTGAAAGCTTGTTTTCTTTTTTATCACGTACATCACACATCTGCAGGTAAAAGTTAGTGAGAATAAAGTTATGATTTTTGTGACATCCTTTCAACTCTCCGAAAAATAGTCCGGTCTTACCCGGGTGTACCTTACCTATCTATAATTACGAGTATTTATTTGCTAAACTTTAATAGCAATGGGCGGGACACATTTTGAACCGTTGCCTTTGGGGAGGACAGGTTCTCGAAAGGCTACCGCGTACTCCAGTACGCGGTAGCCTTTCGTCATCACGAATCATCAACACGAATGCTGCATCCTCCAGGATGCAGCATTCGTGTTGATGATCTGGTGAAGGACGCAGGAGTCCGCTGGACGTGGATAGCGCAGGACGTATCTTCGGAGGAAGCCTATGTCCAGCAGTGGACGTCTTTTGGCTGATGATGAAGTTAGAATGATATTTGTAAATCATCGCTTAGTATCCACAAAACAAGCCTTAATTTTATTGAGTCCCGGGGACTACGTCGATTTGTGTTAGAATGTCCCGTCATTTTTAAGGTGTAGATTTGTGGAAACTACGACTATTAGAAAATTATATGCAAAGTAAGCGAAGTGAAGACTGACAGAAGAAATCATAGACCAAAGGAATATACTAGTAAACTTTAGGTGAATTAGTCCAAAGGCATTTGTCATTGGATATTCGCTTTGATAAGGCGCAATATCGGCGGACAGAAGGCTTGATAAAGTATCCGAGCAGATGTAAATGGAGCAGCCTGCGCCTGTGCCCGAGGCTAGGGCGGGGTCCGTACAACACTTTCATATTATTACGACCGCATTGCACGCACACAGCCGCGCCGCACGCGCACACGTGCGCACGATTAGATCGCGCCGTTGACTAACTTCTGCAGACTCCACAAGACAGAAGACTCCGGTAATGGCAGCCATTCACGAAGCGCCAGTTTAGACTTGCACGGAATACAAGCTAGAAATTTGCACAAATATCTTAGAATACACGTTACAGTATACTTGTGCAAGACTAGTCTAACTAAACTGACATAATTAAATCGCTCCATGTACTGCCGACATAAGGACTAGCGGTCATCAGATATTTTGGTGATATTTTCTACAGATCCTAAGTTTATTATAAGGAGAATAATTTAAATTTATTCAAAGTACACTAGAATAATGTTTTTCTTTAAGTGCATGTTTTTTTTCTATTCCTAACGGCCTATAAGCGTCATTATACTTAAAAGTTTAAAATTGCTTTACTCAGTTGTATCCTACACTATTTTATACTACAAAAGCTCATATTTATTTACATAGGTACCCATTTAATATTTTTGTTGATAGGTAAATGAGATATTACTACCTAATTGAGTTTTGTCGTATTGGTAATAACCACCTTGTTCTCTCATGCTTTACTAGTTTAAAGCCTGTTTTACCATACCCTAATAAAATATCTGTCAGATAAATAATGGCAGCCATTTTCGTCCATAATTGTAATGATAGGGATACTTTTATCTGACGGATATATATTATTCATCTGGGGATTAAACGGGCCGTAAGAATGTTTTGCAATGTATGGAGTAAGGTATGGAGATACATTACTTGTTCCATCTAATAGGTAAGCGATCTGCAGATCTCGCGGACATGCGCCGCGCACGCGATCCAACCACTTTCAATGATTCGTTAGCGAAATCATTAGGAGATGTAATGTCGGCGCATTGTAATGCGTGTTTATGGTTATTTAAATGATTTATTTTTATTGATTGTTTTTGCCTTGTTGCGAGACAGAAAATAATGATGGCTGTATGAATAGGGGTACTATTATACTCCGGTGTTGCGAAGGTGATCGCTACTATGCAATTTGAGCGTTTGGTAATGGAATGTATGGCGAGAAAATGAGTTGTCAAGTTTGCTAAGCTGGGGCATCCATCACCGGAATCCGGCGTGTGTGGACAGCGCATGCGCGAGTCATGACTGATGGATCGACTGCTCCGTATTTAGATCAACAGCTCACATACAACCAAGGCGACCATTTATTAGCAGTTTCGTTTTGTTTTTGCCAATGGACAAAGAATTAATATGAATTAAACCTAATTATGACCAATAAAATCTGGAAAATTGCACCAAATCCAATTGTTTCAAAGGTCACCGACCTTGATCAGTGGATCACGTTTCAGCAATCGATATGTAATTCTGGCACAATTGTCGCAAATTCGGGGTAATAAAATTTTACAGTTGCTAAAAACGCACTCATGATCGCTGAATTACTTTCAATGGCGAGCCTTTGGCTAATGTCTACATCACACTTTGAAAATAAATATTCTTCTGAGTGAAATGTTTGATTCGTGAGTAACTTTCTCAAAAGTTACATCGTATTTGTAGAAAATGTCCTAATCTTAAGTTCAACTCAGACCTTTATTGAGTGACTTTGAGGCAGAGTTAGGCAAAAAGTAATCCGATTTTTGTAATCTAGATTACAAAGTACACATACAAATGTAATTTATAAAAGTAATCAGATTTATTTTTGGCCATCTCTGCTTTGAGGTCGTAGGTATAACAAAAGACCAAAGAATCTACTTTTTAAAGATGTTTAAAATTAATTTGCAAAATCGTTGATGTCGAAGAGAGTACTAAAGAACTGACCTGCTCTCCGTCAAAGCTGTCAAAGGATAAAAAACTTGTTATATGAACAATCTAATGTAAGCAGTCAATAATGCATTGCAAGCGCATACATGTCAGTGTTAATTAATTGCCACGTTCGGAATTTTACATTTCTGCCTGATTGGCCACTTTCATAGACACTTCAGAAAAAGACACATTAGATTAGGCAAGTATCCTAACAGGCTTCTCTCGTACTAGTTTCCCTTTTGGGGTAAGTTATTTTATTCTGAATTTACTCATTGCTCCAATTAAAATGTCGTTTCGTCCTCATTCTTGGTTGAGGTAATTGCGATTAGTGAAGTCGCTTTTGGAATGATGGATAAAAAATGGATGAAAAACACGTTACATCGATTTAAGACACAAACCTATCTAGTAAATTTACAAGGTTCGGAAAAAACCAATGGCAATTTGTTTGAGCTAATTCAGTGTTGGATTCTGATTTATTAAGAAAATAGAAGAAAATATTTTTTAAATTTTTTATATGTTTTTAAATTGAAGGTATCTCTTATCTAATTTGCGAAGCTTTTTTTGCTATATGAATGGTTTACCTTTTAATGGACTACCACTTGCATTGCACTAACTTGTAGATACGTTTAATAATATTTTCATCACACCTGTTCGGTAAGTGCGCCAATACGCTGCGGTGATGCGCGCCGTAGGTGCGTCATTACGTCCTAGATAGTAGGCCGTTAAGGATTTTCATACAACATTACGTCGCACTAGCGCGGTCCGGCGCACGCAGCGCCGCGCCGAGATTTCTTTTATGAAAATGATGAAATTAAGTCATCCCTGATTTAGACCAATTTGTAGTAATTTTGTGAAAATATATTGTTTTATTTACTTTTTTGCATCACAGGTGTAATGAAAAACATTGTGTGTACCACGGGCGGTACAAGAATTATGAACTCGTGTGAAGTAAAGCCCGCGCCTTCGGCTTGGGCTTTACTTTCACACTCGTTCGCAAATTCTTACTTACCGCCCTAAATACACAATGTACTATTACCGCAGATAAATTTATTCTGAAGAATATTATATCATATTATGCTGATAGAAATGCTATCTTTTAGGATTTTTGCACTTGTTAGTGATATATGGTTTTAATTATTTGAAATAGATATTAGATGAAGGGTCCACGGAAAGAACATGTCTAGTCAATTCAAATTACAGAAGGAAAAACCACCTTACTTTAAACAGAATAAGGTGTGAATTTGCCCTGATTTTTTTTAGCTTTGGACATGTTTTTCCGTGGACCCTTCAGATACTGTTAGAATACACTTCTCCCAAGTATTATATATTGATACCTACATTACAAGCGCTAATTGTTTATATCGATTTGTATAAATTGTCTTAGAATGTTATATTTTATTACAAAATATATATTTCTTTTGATGTAAAGGAAATCAAGAGTCCAGAATATTGCTTTAAAACAACGTTTACTTAGTTTGCCAGGGAGCTTAAAATTGTGAGATATATATTCACATAATTAGTGTGAATTTATATTTAGTATTATATGACGGGAATCCTGCCTTCTATTGAATGCTCGTATATTCCGGCTGTCGGAAATACCTACTTAGGTACGAGTAAATTTTACCTAAAGTTACTACGCTTGCAAAATTAGGAATGTTGACTAATGATGTAGCTTCTTGCGATCACATGCTGCTTGTAAACATTGTTTTGGTGAGATAAATATTTATTTTTATTTTTAATGTATTACGAAATTTTAATGAGCTCAATTATGAGAAGTGCGGCAGTGCATTGTCGCATATTGCGACGCTTTGTCGGCATCTCACGCTGTCTTCTTCACACCGTTCACCCGCTCATTAAGTTTGCATGTCTGTCCGTCTGAGATTATTGCAATTATTTAAATTCACACCTTCGAACGAAAAAGCCTCTTTTTAACTTTAATATTTCGTAAGCGCAAGGAAATGACGTCTCATTCGAAAGGTATAATTAGGGCCAACCTTGGCGGGGTCCGGCGAGTGCGCCTGCGCCTCTGACATTGCTGTATTGACGTGATAATTGCGATGTTTCGACATGCGCGGATCACAGTGACACCTCGTAATGTAGGAGAACGTAAGTCATACAATACTTACTATAGCGAGGACTTCATATAACTTGATAGTACTTATGTCTCCTAAATTTTCTTATTTTTCAAGAGATATACCCATTTTAATACTTACCCTTACCTTACCGACCTACTTGGATTAAATGTGCTGGAGATATGATTATTTCAAACACAAATATTATACAAATACAACTTAATTTATAGCGTATCGAAAGAGAACTACGACAGCCTACGTACAGCGAAACGTCACCATCTAAAATCTTTGTCCGAGGAAAAGACAAGACAGACTCGATGACACTGTTGGTAGGTACTTTTGTAGATATAAGTAAGTTTTAGAAATTAATAACGCATACCCCCTAAATCGGTTTCTTTTACCTCAAAACACACTGAAAAAAAATTCAGTTCATTTCTGTAACTGCAACCCGTGCCGACTTTCATGCCATTTTCCTATACAATGTATGAAAATGACAAAAAAAATATTTCGTTTTTTTTTTTTTTTCTATGGCATTAAAATATACTACTGTCTTATTAAACATTTTATCATAAAATTAACTTGATGAGAACAGAAAAACAATACATTATTATCAACTTGCTGTTTGACTAATTTTTTTCATAGTAATTTGTATGGGAATTTCAGATGAAAGTCGGCACGGGTTCCTGTTACAGGAATGAGCTGATTTTTTTTTCAGAGTGTTTTGGGGTTATAAAAGCCGATTTAGGGGGTATGCGTTATTCATTTCTAAAATTCGTGAAATAGGGGACACCCTAATAAGTAATTTCACGTTTAAGGTTTAATCCTCGAACTATTTGACAACACGTCGAGTACTTCGTTTTTTATTTTATCTGTACTTGTCATGGAAACTCATAAGATTTGAAAATTTGAGGACTACGAAAATCACCCTGAAAAATAGGCGCCGTAGCTCCATAGCCATGATAAATGTTGAGTAGCAATCATTTCCGTATTTTTTTTATTATGATACTTATGTTTTTTAATTGTGATTTTCTGTGATTTATATTTAGAAATATTGTATTTAAATCTCTTCTAGTCAATATTAGTCTAATTCCGTTCGGAAAATATCCTACTCAGTTGCTACAGGTAAGGCGGCAGACTTGCATTGTGTGGAGTTGTGAAAATTAACGCAGCTGTGCTTTCCATTTTATTGGTCATAGTTTCGAATAAGGACTGCCTTTATATGCCACTTGCCTCTATTACTCACCATTTGGCTATTATTAGGTACCTGATATTGGCGTTTTGGAAGAAAGTCTATTTTCCATACAATGAATTTTGAGCAAGTAGGTATAACTTTTTTATGTCGAAATCAAACATATGTGAGAGATATAAACCATAATAAAGTATATGTACTTAATAAACTCGCAAATAAATGTCGGAATTCGAACCAGGAATCTCCGGCTTCGTAGCCAGTTCACTGCCAACTAGGCTACGAAGGTTGACAATAGTTAATACTTTCAATAATTTCTTATTTATCTATCGCTGCACCATCAACACCATTATAGAAGTGAGATTTTGATATTATTATAATCATCATATTGAAACTAATGATCAAACCACATCAATACTTATCAACGCCACAATTTAAGCCCCCTTAGTGTATGCACGATAAGCTTTAGCCAGTTTGATTATATAAAGGTAGGTAACTTTACTCTATGGTAACTGCTCCATTTACAAGAATAATTTAAGCACTGCCGAGTAACGGGTCAGAAAGGTTACTTGAATTGTAACTATAGCTCACGTATATTACCTATACGTTCTGTATTTGCGCTAATATTATTAAGCTGGTAAGTTTTAAAATAAAAGAATGGCCACGCTTTATGGACACATTCGATTTAAACTAAAGCCTGGTGCCAAGCTTACAAGCTTTTTAGTTTTACTCATTCCATAAACGAGTATGTATGTATAACTTTATTGCACATAAACAAGTATACAGAGAGTAAAAAAAACAGTAAATTCAAGAATATGTACAAAGGCGAACTTATCCCTAACAGGGATCTCTTCTTACTACTTGATAGTAGGTACATAAAAGGATATACAAAACGAAACAAAAATAAAGTTAGAGGCAAACTTATGCTAAGTACTTAATTTAAATGAGCCAAAAGTTTAAATTTACAACATACCAAATTACTAAACAAATACGCATCACCTATACATTTGTATACCTAATACTAATAATATAATATATTTATTCATAAGTAAGTAGGAAAATACCTTTAAGTGTGACTGAAGAACTGTTACCAGAACACCTACAAAAAGTACAACACTACTTATTTGAGTAAAAACGAAAAAAAAACTCAAAATGGTTTAATTTCTTCTATGTTCTGTATTTTTCTATAGACAATTAAGTGCCGAATTTTCGGCATTTTTTGCTGACTAATCGGTGACTACAAATGGTACCGAATAGTCGGCATTCCCGACTAGTTGGTTCATCCCTAAAGAAATGAATCCAAGGTGAAGAATCCAAGAAATAGATCGAAATGTAGTAACTACGAGTAGACCTAGCCAAAGACCAGGAAAGGACCGATGTAGTCCGGTGTACCGCTGTCAATTCCCCTGTTGCCTTGGACACACCCATGCTACAGTTGCAGTACGTTTACGTCCAGTGCTACACGGCGCAAAAACGGCTTTTGGATCCAGGTTCGGCTTGTCCATTTTTCACAGTTACTCTATGAGACGGACATATCGCATTCGCGATTCAGTTTAGGTCCTAAACTGAATCGCATTAGTAGATCGTGGTAGCCCCCCTAGCCTGGTAAAAATGAGTAGAACCTACAAAGTCTTGACTAAAGATGTAGTCTGGTGAACTGCTGTCAATTACTCTGTTGCCTTGAATGCACACATGCTACAGTTGCAGTACATTTATGTCTGTAAAAAAACCTCAAAAGGTTTGAGTATGGATGGGGTCCGACGAACCGGTGTCAATTCTGCTGCTGCCTTATAGTTACAGTTGCAATGTATTAGGTAAACGCCACGCCACGCCAGGTCTCTATCCAGGTACCTAAATGCTTTGTAGGCCTGGTTGGGTATTTGGGTGAGTTTAGGTGGATGGTTGGGCTTTTATATTCTGTCATCACTGCTAAGACGGCTGTCATGTTTTAATAGAGAAAGTGCGAAAAATTTCAACTGTTTATCATAGATCCACAGAAAGGAATGATGATATTCAATTTTCAACGTTTTTATTGAAATAATTATGCTTTCCTGAGTATCTACTCTTATTAAGGACTATCAAGATTCATGAATGTCAATGGAAAGTCTTAAGAATGTATTTCCTGCAATTTCAAGCAAGACATTCGAGTATAGCTAAATATACCCATTGATCCCGTGTATAGGCGCTGTCTACAGCAAGGCACAATGGTCCTACTGTTTATATATATGCCGGCCAAACCACTGTTATCAGACTATACTGCACTGGGGCAGTAACCCTTGCAATATGCACGCAGACGCACACACTGCAGATGACGGTGTGGGTGTAGTCTAAAATAGATGGTCACCCTCCCTTTCACTGGCGTAACCGTGCCTTAGTTATAGTTCAGGTCATTATTTCTATGATGTCATTATAATCAATAGATTGTATAAAATAAATATTACATTCAACTATAGTAAGTTTCACTACATTATAGTGATACGTACTTGATGTGATTTTACTTGTAACTAACTACCCAAAATGTATCTAAATGTTATAGAATTTCGGGTAGTTAGATATCCGCAGACGGTTATAGAGGGAAATGGCTATTTTGGGTTTTGGTTACACTATTCTATCCAAGGAATGTTTAAAACTGTTTTAAGTGGTTATGTTTTGAATATCTACTAGGTAATACCTTAATAATAAAAAAATGCTTATATCTCAAATAATTTTAACCAAAACTACACATACCTATATTGGCTAAAGAGGTTTTGGTAAATATTTTTGTTTATTGGAGAGAATATTAAATACAGGTGTAAGTGTCTAGTTAGAAGAATGCTGCATTTATATTTATCAAACCGAGATTTAGTTTCAACTTTAAACCAACTAAACTACCTAAGTACCCATTTTCGTCGAGTTCCTTTACAAGCCGTAAAATGGCCAGCCCAAGGCTAACAGCTATGGATACGGACAGTCATCCAATAAGGTATACGTATACTGATAACAGATAAGGTTGCCGGGCGGCTTGCCCACTAACTCTGCAGCCGGCGGGTTCCCGTATGGGTCTTCAAGTTAACCTTTTCGAAGTATATTGTTTTGCAGCTAAGTGAAATTCAACAGTAATACGACCGATTGCAGTAATGTTCGATTTCCTTAGTTCGGAATTATTTTATATTGACTCTTATCTTTTCTAGTCATCATTTTCATCGTCGTTTTTTCAGGTTCCTTTATTAGGTACTACAATGTTCTGTGGAAGTAAAACGGCGTCGAGAAAGATCGCTAACCTAGAATAATGCCTTGAAAGTGCCATGGTAGTCTTTAGGCTTTCTTTAGGATAGAGAAAAACCGTGTCAAGTCTCTACTTGCCCAGGCCCTACAGCCCCTTTATTCATAAACAAGCTTACCATCTTTATTCATAAACTTCTCCTATTTAACTTACCAATCCGATAAGTATCGTTTGTCCCTTTCGGTCTTAAGTATAGACATATTTGCGAGATCAATATACTAATGTTTACTTAAAATTACAGCCTTAAAAGATCACAGCACTCTGTCATGAGGAAGCCCTGGTGTGTGAGGAACTGAACAGAAGTGAGCTTGATGAAACGAATTACAAAAGTGACTTGTAATATTTTCCTTATTTATTTATACAGAATATACTAAACTTTAGTTAACATAAGTGGAGCGGCCGGGAGCGGTGAGCGCCGCGTGATATACGAGCGCTGCGCCCGCGCCGCGACATCTACACGGAGTTGCGAAACTGGAGCGAGCGCCGCACACTGGGCCCTCTGGCGGGGTTATCTAGACACAAGTTGTTAATACCTCAATTTAACGTGTCGTTGGTTTCTAGTGTCGACGTGTACCTATAACGTAGGCATTCTGCAAATATCGCCTAAACTCTACCTTCAATATTATCCCTTCTAAAGTAGGTGAAGATATAGATGCGATCAGCATACGATATGCGTTATAAGAATAAAAATTGTTTATTTGGTGCTATACAGTACAGAACAATAAGTGCACGTAGAACGAACGTATAAACAGTAAGGATTTGAAGTATTTGAACACTAAAAATGATGCTACTCAGCGTGTGTTGTGTCAGATGCCACGACGCTGGTTTTCAGGGCAACCGAGCTAAAAGTGAAAAATAACTAGAATAGTAGGTAACTAGAATAAGTTCTATCACTCTAATGAAAAGAGGTAGAACTTCCCAAGGCTCGTGAATAAGGGTATAAGATTAATACAAATGCGTAGGTATATACATAGTTTTTGCCGTGTGGTGACGGCAGTAAGAATACATTTGTCACCACCCCAACTCCTCCTGCGGGTGTCGTAAGAGTCGACTAAGGGATTAAAGTGTCACTGACCATTCTACAAGATTGATGATGGGCAGCAGCGTCATCATAGTAGACACATTACTGCGATCGCCAGTCCGCTTGCCCAGCGTGGCGATTATGGGCATTTACCTTCTAATGCGTCTATACGCATAGTTAATAGGAGAGGCCTACGTCCAGCAGTGGTCTATCATAGGCTGATGATGTGTGATGTGATACATCGTTTCCCAAATGGCCGGCGAGTCATAACCTTTTTCACTTATAAATTTGTGTCTACGAGTTAAGAGTCGTAGACCACCGTGCGACGCGCGCCCGCGCGTGCGCGCCGCCACGCGCCGAAGCCGACATTTGTGTTAGGCATTAGTTAGGCCTGAGCGTGAGCTTTGTTTCGTTAAGAAAGCACTTTATTTGTTTTATGTTCCCTAACCCTACTTACTTACTAATGCAGTGAAAGGTTAATTTTGCGTCACCTCGTGTTGTAAGCTTTTAGCGTGCCACCCAGGCCTGTTTTATAAAACGATTTTACAAGTCTAATGCTGTTGATGCGATTGTCACGCGTTTCCAATGCCTTTTGGTGTTTGCATGTGCACAGTGGAGCTACACATATACAATGTACAACACAGTCACCATTAGATTTAACCGGAGCAGCCATTGTGGTCAAGAATATCGGTCTCGAATATAAGAGCGGACAGGGTGCTCACAAACATTAGATTAGAGCCTTCACTTTTCGAACAAACTATATATACAACAGAGCCTCTTATACGATTCCTATTGACCGGCTGTCTATTGAAAGTGTCAATATTTAAAGTTAATACTCAGAACACCAACCAGTGAGGACAAATATTTAGTAAATGTACGGTTAGCATTTCATTATGTATGTCAGTATGTCGCCGCGAGATAGATTTTACATCTTTTACCAACTATATGAACAAAACAGGGATGGATAGTCTATCTCGCGGCGACATATTGTCGCACTGATCCTGTGCGAAGCCTACTACTCTAATGTTTGTGAGCATCCGAAATTTCTTAATCAAAGCGGTAGCATTCAAGGTTAGTTTTTTCCAGGGTGCCGTTTTTACGTGTACGCATAAGAGTGAGCCGCGTGGTATTATATAGGTACGAGTATACGATCTGACAGACGGTCTTATCCACATATTATTATAAACACTTTACTTCCAAAAAAACATCTAATTGTCGGGTTAAAGGCAGAACCAACTATTTCCTTGAAGTTGGTTTTGACAAATCGTATTTTATGCCAATGACATATAATAGTATTTGGGTGTTTCTATCATTTCGTGCAAATTATGTTTGCTGAAATAAAAAATAAACTAACTCCTAAATTCATTTCAAACATTTTTTATATGTTGCGTGAGGTTCATAGGTATATTTAGCATCTAAAATTAATTCTATTATTGCAACATAAAATATATAAATAAAATATAAACATGCTAAAAACTCATTACCATCACCGGTCAGAACCCAGATTTACAGATTTGAGAGCGAATTACATAACTATTACATGTACTACTTTGATTCAACCACTTAATTTAGATGAAGTATTTATAAGGGAATGAAAGTTTAGTGGTTTAACAGTTTTAACACTGAATATTTAAATCCACTGCAGCAAAATCTTTTTGTCAAGAAAATAATTTCATTACCATGTATATAGTTTGCAACAACGGAATTGGCCAGTAGGCATTGCAAATGTTATTCTATACGAAGTTCCCTCTGTCCGCGATCCCCACCTCAGTCGGCTAGTAAACAGTGAACAAGACGGACGTGTGCCATTTTTTATGAAAAAATATATCGCGACGGATTTTTGGATTTGGTACAGCTTTTTTTCATTACCATTGATATTAATTTTTAAGTGTTTTATTGAACTGTGAATACTTAAATAATGAATATTCTATTCGAATGCTTAGTGAATGAATGGACCTGCAATTGCATTTATTTTTAAAGACGTAATCTACAAAAGGTAAGAAAAAGTCATTACCATTCTTGTCATTACCGTAATTTACTGTTAACATACTAAAGATAATGGTAATGAACTAAAAATTATGGTAATGAAATTCAGTATTAAATTCTTGCCACCATCTTATGTTAATTACCATTCTCGTTTTTTATCATGCACCTGACTGTTGAAAGTAGCATGTAATATTTAAAACTACATTTTCAGCAGGTATATTCCAAATATAACAAGTTATTCATTAAAAGATCTCAAAATTCAAACTTAAACGTTCGACTACGTTATTTCTTTTTTTGACCTATCATTACCAAAATCGCATTTTCATTCCCATATTCTATACGTCAT
>JALPQI010011056.1:0-42431 GCA_025490895.1 Thaumatotibia leucotreta
TATATATTTTTTTTTACATTTCCTCAGAACTTCCAACGGGGTGAACGGATTTTGATATTTTGTTATTTATTTCAAAGCTGATGCTTACCGATTATATATATAACTAAACACATAAAGGTATTATTACCAGCGATCGGTTTTTTTGTATTCCCCCTAGCAGGATTTCGTGTATAAAAAAAATACGGGTGTGACTATAAAAAAATCTTTAACACTATTGTATTATACACACCAGAGCATATTTTATGAAACAGAAATATGGCAATTATAATGAAAGTTTATTTTTCAAGTTACTACAGGAGACCCGCCGGGAGAATCCAAAAAACTATGGTTCTTAGGCGGCGGTATCATTTTATTAAGCAATGCCTTGTCAACAAATATCATCGTTATCTCATAATATTGTTACATTTGTTCTTTATTGCGGTACCTCGCCGTAACGTATGAAGTAGATTATACATATGAATTATATGAATACCGCCAATACCGGTCAATAATCGAGTATTTAGAAATTTGTATTTACCTGTTTTGGGATTCGATAAGATTGCTACATACTTTTTGGTTTAAGTTTCTTATACGGTAATTCCAGATGCATTTAACAAATTTCTTTATGTTAGTTTAAATTCAAAGCTAAACATAAAATATGAAAGTAAATTCTTAATCATTTCTTTATGAATTGCTACATAATATATATACGGTGTTATTAAATTAGTCACGGATATTTAAGGGACTTTAATTAAACATCAAAACAATTAACTTTCACTAGAAATAAAAAAAAAACACTGTCTGTCATGGCCTTATTAAAGGCCTCCACAAACCGGCCGGCGGTTCTAGAATTATGACTAAAGAGTTTTCATTTATTTATCTTATTAACAGGGTGCTTTAACGAACCAAATTTGTTTCCTAGTTTTCTCCAAAAAAACATAACAAAACCTATAACGTGTCATACATAAATATACTCCAGGAGCGGAGTACTATTGTAGTAATAGGTCATAATTGATGACAATTTATTATTTTATAGGGTTTTGTATTATAATATATGGTATTCTAAAGACTTTTTGATTTATAACTGACACGAATACGAAAGAAATTATATTTATTAAAATTAATCGTAGAAGTGCTACGCCATAATCAGTAGTGAGCTTACTCATTGAAATCAATGTAAGGCTAAAATATAATGTGCCATTTGCTATGATTACAACCGATACTGGTACCTTAAGTTGATTGTTTTTTAATTTCTTAAGAAAATGTGGTAATAAACCTTAATTTTTGTCTAATTTTTGTATTATTGACGACAAATCCCTAAATAAACTGCGTTTTCCAAGTAACTTTTAAATCGTTTTTTACATCCTTCTGTGTCTCACATTGGCATGAAACTTGATAAGCGTGTTTGTATTTCTTAATAATAAAATCATGTAATGCTGTTACAAATTTTTGTTGTATTTTAATTACTTTATAAAAAAAAACTGTATTTTACTGCTGTGAATGAAGTTCGTAGCACGAAAATTCAATCAAAATACTAGTTAAATTACAGTACACTAGTCCCTTTTACTGCAGTTTAACCTGTAAAATGCCGCCTATCTTTAAAAAGCACGCAAAATTTGTGCAGTAAGTGGTCATTTTACTGTGTCTTAATTAGTAATTGTTATATTTTTCCCTGTTTTTAAAAGCGCAGTACAAACACAGAATTTCGAAAAAAACACATATTTAATTTTAGAAAATGCAGAAGCACGTATTTTTTAATTTATCATATTGTATGATTTTAATGCTTCATTTTGGACAAAAAAAAATCTCAATAACTATCAAATCTTGGAAAATATATTACTTTAAAACTGTTTTTTGCTATTATCTCAAAATCGACTTTTGTCAGTTACTGTGGTTTAGGAATTGCACGGCAGATATAGTCTCGGCGTTGTTTCAACAGAATTCTATTGTGTCTGCTGGGTATTGTACTGATTTTCCGGTGTGCCGAATTACGCAATATTCTTTTCGAGCCCTCTAAGACACGTGCTGATTGCACATGTAATAGAAGAGAGTCGGATACATGTTTGTTTCAGTTTTTAATTTATCGTGTACATTTTCTTTGTAATACTATTTTTAATCGAGAATTAGTACCTAATTCTCCCAAATTTGCAGTAACAAGGAAAATCTGGTTCTACAATTTATGCGGCGGTACAATAATTACAGTACGTACCTAACTCTCCCCTATTCTGTATCAATAATGTTACAACCACATTTGCGGAAAAGAATCTTTCGAACAATAAACTGGTGCTTAAATTATGAATATTATGATTTAATTTACTGCGATCGCCAATCCGCTTGCCCAGCTTGCCAGCGCTATACGCATAGGCAATAGGAGAGAGGCCTACGTCCAGCAGTGGAATAAAATAGGCTGATGATGATGATGACAATGATGAAACATTTTTATAGACCCCTCCTAAACTTGTAATAATTCCGGAAAAAACCCTCTAGAGCCTATTTCAATTCCCGAATCTCACGTACCTACTTACATCGGGAATGCAGTTTTGCGCTGGACGATTCTCTAGCGCGCCTCGTCATAACATTTCATTTATAAAGTTGAAAGATGGCTTGTACTGGAACAATGACAAGCGCTTGGACATCTAGCTTATTTTAAGAAACAAAATCCTGGTGTTCTGTTTTATTAGTAATTCCACTTTCGAGTCACGTTCAGAAAACTACAAACAATATAGTCTCGGCGTTGTTTCAACAGAATTCTATTGTGTCTGCTGGGTATTGTACTGATTTTCCGTTGTGCCAAATTACGCAATATTCTTTTCATCACACTTGCTGTCTAAGCGCGCCATTGCTTGCGCGCGTAGCGGGAGTAATAGAAAAGTGAAATTCCCTAGGGAGTAATAGAAATGTCAGTACGTCATTTAATAATTTTATGTCTTAAAACTTATTTTTTGGTTGGCAAGTGTGATGAAAAACATTGTATGCATCACGGTCGGTAAGCGGAATACTAAATCGAGTCATAAAAGCCTCGTAAAATAACACTCTCGTTAGTAATTCCGTACTTACCTCTCTTGATGCACAATCGCCCTCTAAGCCACGTGCTGATTGCACATGTAATAGAAGAGAGTCGGATACATGTTCGTTCCAGTTTTTAATTTATCGTGTACATTTTCTTTGTCATACTATTTTTAATCAAGAATTAGTACCTAATTCTCTCAAATTTGCAGTAACAAGGAAAATCTGGTTGTACAATTTATGCGGCGGTACAATAATTACAGTACTTAACCAACTCTCCCCTATTCTTTATCTATATGCTACAACCACGTTTGCGGAAAAGTATATTTCGAACAATAAACTGGTGCTTAAATTATGAATATTATGATTTAATTTAATGATAGTGATCAATTTCTACTCACATGAGCAAATTTGATTAGTAGTCCCACATATCTGCGGTTGTGGCTTGTCTGAAATGGTTTTGACGAATTAATTCACAAAATACCGTTAATTGGCATCTAATAACACATAAAGCGGGTGAAAATGGGTTAAACCGCAAACTATATACATATGTATATAAATGGTCTTAAATTCTAACCCTTGGCATCTGCGGATTATCCTATACAGATTGCCAGACTGAAATTAAGCCAGGTCTGCGCGCACTTGATACTTAGTGATAGCCAATATTAATTTTGAAATCTTTATAATATTGTACACATAGGATGAACTGTTTTCATAAAATATTTAATTAAAAATTTTGCTGGTCAGAATTAAGCTCGTAGGTTATTAGACTAAAACTAAGACCAGAGCGAAAACATTTTATCATTTCTTCTGTTTCGAAAGTGCTAATTCTGTGATCGAATATATATTATGTACCTACACGTAAAAAATGCAAATAATTAAAAGTAGTTTTCCCGCTCCATGGAATTTATAATCTACAGGGTATTCGTTTCGATTCGCGTTAAATTAGACAAGTTACTTGGGACATTAAATAGAAGTTGTCTGGTATATGGGATTTTGGAAAGTTCAACATTTTTTTTTGTTTATATACATAATAAATGAAATGGTAAGTGTGAGAAAACCTTAAGAATAAAATAAAAGTTAATCTCAGGTGACTGACGGCACATGTCAAAATAAGTAACATTAGAATGTAATAAAGGTTGCAATACACTTGTTCAGTCATTAAACTTATTTTTTTAATAACTCAATAACAGTAAAAGTTCAAACACTAGTTTCTAAGAGAAATTAAATATATTTGACCTAAATAAGCTTCCATTAAGGTTATAGCATATGAAGAAAAACAACCTGTATATTAATTTATAGCGTTCCTTAGCCAAATGACAAAAAACGGAACCGTTATGTCATCATGTCAGTCTCACCGACCGTATCTCACAGCCATTTGTTTCGGAACTATATAGTTTAATCTTGGTAAGTAGAATTTACTTACCAAGATTAAATTATAAAATACATCTGATGTACATATTTTATGAACTGCATTTAAATTTTCGCAAAAAATATTAAAATACAAACTAAGTACTGAGACTAAATTTTTTAAGAATAACCTATTCTTCTCAAATGTGTCAAAAATCTTTTCGTTGTCTCATCATACCACTTCATACCACTTTGTCACGGTATTAGTTGCTGTTTCGACTCAGTAGTTATATTAAAAATATCCGGTGCCCTGGTATTTCGTTTTAACGCTTTATTTTAATCTATACATCAGAAACAAAAAACAAAATATCATCTCATACAAAAATCCCCACTGCGACACGTTTTTTAGGGACACAAAATAAGACAACGAAAATAATTTTGACCCAAATATGATATTGAGGTTCCTAATAAATCATGTAATGCGACAATTGCGACTGCCAGTATTGTGGAATGTGTGTAAATATATTATCATTAAATTTCCACCGTAACTTGGACAAAATCTTGTGTCTAACTAGGTATTCTTTGTACGTGATACTGAAAGTGTTGGACGGTGGTACGGAACCTGCACTGTTTTTTTTTTCAAAGAGCAACGTAGAGCTTACGCTAATAGAAAATGAATGTGCGAATAATGATTATAGAAAAATCTGTACTTATACGTATACAACGTACTTATACGTATCTAAAATATACTACTATTGATATACTAATATAAAGGTATGGTTTACTTTGCCGTAATTGTAACAACTGTCACAATAATAAAAATTGGTAGGATGCTGAGCAAGATCCGACACATTTACCAAAATATCCCAGAAAGTTAGTATAGAAGTTTTCTTTTTTGTTACCAGATTTCTATAGAAAAGGAATGTTTTATACACACATTTTGGGACATTTTGAGAAATGTGGTTGCTCTTTCTCAGCACCATTGACTCTACCATCATCATCATCATCATCATCATCATATCAGCCGAAAGACGTCCACTGCTGAACATAGGCCTCCCCCAAAGATTGCCACAATGACCGGTCCTGCGCCACCCGCATCCAGCGGGTACCAATTACCCCCCAAAATAAAATGACTCTACCAACCTAGAGTTATTTTTATTAGTATCGAAGACGTGTACAAACTTTATGAGAAATCCAGATTCAGATTCAGATTTTTTATTGGTAAACGTACATTTCAGTTACATGTCAATACATAATTAAAATACACAATTTGAAACATGAAAGTTAAATTAATTATAATTATTATTTACATACCTACACCATCCTGTGGAGTGTGGTGTGTGTGGTCACTGACTGGGTTGTTGCTTATACTCATTTACTGAATAGCACGCAAGGTCAAGGAGTAGCGCCTTCAGTTTTTTTGTGAATAGGGTGTCAGTGCCTTGTTTTTTTATGTGTTTAGGAACACATTGTATATGTGAGTCCCGGCAACGCTGAGTGCCGCGCGGGCTTTAGCTAGGCGCCGGCGCGGGGGCATTAGCAGGTGCCGCCTGCGCGTAGGTCTTGGATGGGAGTCTATATTAATTCGCATAATTTATTACGCATACTTCAAATTGGCATAGCGTTGTTAAGCATACTATTTAAGTGGCATAAGAATAATTTTGCATAAACGATTACGCATAATGTATTTACG
This sequence comes from Thaumatotibia leucotreta, assembly GCA_025490895.1. Taxonomy (NCBI): domain Eukaryota; kingdom Metazoa; phylum Arthropoda; class Insecta; order Lepidoptera; family Tortricidae; genus Thaumatotibia; species Thaumatotibia leucotreta. Next base: position 6,029 of record JALPQI010011056.1, read on the forward strand.
TATAACGTAAAATATCATAACGATGATTTGGAATAATTAGGATGAGCATAATACTAATTGGTATACTTAATCAAAGGTATAAAATATAATAGATAAAATAATAATGACCGATCATAGATTGCGTAGCGAAACCGATACTACTTATATACCTAATATTTTTGCCAAGTTACTGTCGATTAGTACGTATTAATAATATTATTATAATACTATATATTGCTTCCAATTTAAAACTAGTTTAGACTTTTTTTTTTACTTGTGCGTTGTGAACAGTTAATGTTTAGGTCTTGACATATTTTATTGACATACCTACTTATATTTTTATAGAAAATATTGATTATTTTAATTATTACACACATTTTTACCCTAGCAATTTAAAATGTTCATAAGTACGGCGTGTGTTTTGTGATCGTAGAAATAATGGTATAGGTAAATATGATCCTTAGATCCTATTTTAAGCATAATTAAAATATACGCCCGTATTAAATAGGTACACACTCTGTACTGTGCGCCTCATGCGCCTACCGAGATGTGATTTCTTCATCAATACATAGTATAAAATAAAGTCACTTCTTCTGTCCCTATGTCACTTTGTACGCTTAAATCTTTAAAACTACGCAACGGATTTTGATGAGATTTTTTTTGAATAGGTAGAGTAATTCAAGAGGAAGGTTTTTATGTAGGTATAGTACCCGTGCGAAGCCGAGGCGGGTCGTTAGTTACTAACAAAATAGATTATTAAATACCTAATGTTTTAATTTGTTGATTGATTGTATCTGACGTGTTCATTAGGATGTGTAGGAGATATCGACGAACCCTAGGCTTCAACTTTGCTTCGTCGCTCCTGCTTATTAGTCTTTTGAACTTAACCTTACTGTCTCGGTTTTACCCTGATCTGCCTCATTCGCTTGATTTCTAAGTTTATGCTAATCCATATTAGGACGAATAAAGTTATATTTAATAATGTTATGCATATTTCAATTATGCATAATCAGTAATATGCGTATTAAGCATTATGGAATTTTATTATTTTGCCTATTCAATATTATGCTTAATTAATTATGCCAAATCCGTTATGCGAATTCATATTAGGACTATTAATATTAGGCATATTAAAGGGGACCCCTTGGATGGGTTTGTCCGTATGTTTTGTAGTCGTCTAAGTTACTTCGAATGTGTTTCGAAATGCTTGTCAAATCACGATTACCTATTCACAATTCAGCTCAATTGTCAGCCTCTGTAGCCTATTTGGTAGTGACCCTACCTACGAAACTGGAGGTTCCGGGTTCGAATCCCGGGAAGGGCATTCTTTGTGTATTTATTTATCACAAATATTTGTTCCTTGGACATGGCTGTCTATGAATTTAAGTATCTATGTATATGTATCTATCTATTATATACAGTGTGTGGCCTACAACCGGGGTGAAAATTTAAACGGTGCATTAATAAGCTGATCAACAATCATTTCCACATATTGTAATTAAAAAAAAAAAAAAAAATTTTTGTAATTTTTTGTTCATGTATTTTTCATTAATAGGGATTAATTTACTTGAATTAAAAGTTATCAATAACTTATTATTTTTAAATCATTGAAAACTATACAATTTTTTTTTAAACCTTAGCAAATTAGTGTAAAAATAAAAACAAAATTATTGTTATGACTTTGTACCTGGTATACTATCAAGATGTATTGCGACTGACAACCTACGACATCGTGATGCCAAGATCCAGTACTAAAGGTCCATAGCTTTGAATGACAATATCTCCGAACTTAACCACTTTGAAACACTAAGACCTTTGCAGGATTATTGCCGATAGTCTAAGGAGTCACTCATTTCATTTTTCTCCCGTGTTAAGGGCCACACACTGTATAATAATATCGTCGCTTGGTACCCACATCACAAGCCTTAATTGAGCTTACCATGGGACTAGGTCGATTTGTGTAAGATGTCCCAAGATATTTATTTTATTTTATTTATTTATAAAATGTTGTAAGAACTGGGGATTTTTTTAAATCTGTAATTTATCTTTACTATTTTCATACTTTTTTCTTGTGTTTTTTGAAATAAATAAAATGTTAACATTGTTAACTGTACATCGATGGACCTTATTACAGCTACCATAAGGTCTACCGATGTATAGCAGTGTGGGCGATGGTTCTCTTCCACTTCTCTTCCACTTCTCTGACACTCTAACATTGGTTTTTCCCGTAGGTACCAGGCGATAGTGAGACCGATGCGGCCGCGCATGTCCAAGACTTGCTCACTCATCACGATTGCCCTCATATGGGTGAGCGGGATGCTTCTCGCTGTACCCTGCCTGCTTTACTCTACGACGAAGGAATACAGGTAAGTCATTGTGCTGTATTCTGTTACCAGCTTTAGTGTGTATACTGAATTATACCAGAGATCGGATGGATTTGCGACATTTATAGTGACTTACGTCATTTTGATGATATTTAGTATGAGATGTCGCACAAAAATCCGATCTCTGAATTTATAACACATTACACACATAACTTACAATCAACATAGTATAGTGTTGGTAACTGAATATAGTACCTACTGTATAATTTTTTGGACAATTCCGTGTAGGGATGTAATGTAAGGTGACCAAATACTCGCAGGTCATTAGTAAAATATTAATTAAAAATTATGAAAATGATTGAAGCATGATTTGTAAATAATCATGTTAGCTTAAAACTTTATAGGTACTCCTTGTTAAATATTAAGACTCAAGTTTTACGTAGTAGGCATTAAAATAGTACTTGTCTAGATAATTTAATACTTTCACTTACTTCATAAGCAGGTGATGAAATTATCACTTTCAATATAGTTCTATACATGAATTTGCCCATTTTGTGGTAAATTCGAAATCAATGATTGAAGCCAACCAGCTATTTAACAAAATCATAATCATGATTGCCATGATCACGTACTGTAACCGGTTTTAAGGGCCTAGTAGTAAAACAAGTAATATAGTCTGCACAATTTCAGAACGAGTATAACTACACTTGAAATTTTGATGTAGATTACGAGTATAACGATGTGGCTGAATAAAATAAAGGCCGCAATCAGTGGCGATGTCGTGTTTACTTACACGCTTCACATTATTGTTACTGAAGTAAAGTGTGTGTTGCATTCAAATTCTGCGACTCTTGAATTCCGCTATTATAGTTGCGGAATATATTGACATTGTCAAGTATGACGCCGCAAATACAGGGTGTTTGGTTAGCGGTGTCGGAGCTTTTAAGGGCTTAAACTACAATCAATTTCATCGATAAATTACGATGTAATTTTTTTTTGATCCAACGATAATTAAATGGCGGCCATTTTAAAATTTCTAACAGACGAACAAACTAATTTAGCTAATCATTTGACTCAACTATTTGAACAACAAAGCTAAAAAAAAAATTCAGTTTGCTTATCTAATGAGCTCTCTAACGAGATTTTTTTTGCAGGGATCGGACCGATAACAAACGTATAATTTCAGAAATATCACGTGCACCCGTATTCGTTTGTTTGAAATTTTAAAATGGCCGCCATTTAATTATCGTTGGCACATAAAAAAATGTATGGTAATTTATCGATAAAATTGATTGTAGTTTAAGCCCTTAAAAGCTCCGACACCGCTAACTAAACAACCTGTATATCGCTATTTTGATTCAGCATAATTATATATTTGTGACTTTTGCTGTCGAGACCCTGGCGTCGTGCCGTGGGGCTAAGACACCCGAAAACTTTTAGCTGAGTTGTCCAAAAAAATGTTTGAGTTCACCGGGGATCCCAAAGCTTGCTCGTTCCTGGCACATTGTTTTTACAGTAAATTATAGAAAACAGTATGATGTAATGTGTATTTTTGGAGACTTTATAACGTTTGACACTTAATTATTGTTTTATTTGGGGCATCAACAGCAGTACAGAGTATGCAGTAAACAAAGTCAATAAAAGATGTCCACAAAAATACAATCGATAATGGAAACAAAATACGTTACCAAGATATTGCTATAAACTAATCGAAATTCGTTGATGATTAAACATCATACAACATACATCATATCATCAGCCTATCACAGTCCACTGCTGGACGTAGACCTCTCCTATTAACTATGCGCATTTGGAGGTAAATGCCCATAATCGCCACGCTGGGCAACCGGATTGGCGGTCGCAGTAATGTGTCCAATATGATGACGCTGCTACCCATCATCAATCTTTTTTCAAATAATGGTCAGTGACACTTCATTCCCTTAATCGACTCTTACGACACCCGCAGGAGGAGTTGGGGTGGTGACAAATGTATTCTTACTGCCGTCACCACACGGTTGTGTGGTGTGGTGTCCACAATATGATTACTTAAACCTAAATGGATAATTTACTTAAACTAAATGGAATAAGATAACTACCTCTAGAGTATGTTAGTCAGTTGACTGATTTATTTAACTGAGATAGGAAACGCAAATACCGCGTTCAAGCGTATCTTATCAAACGAGTTTCCACCGAGTGATTCGGTGCTATGTATGAGTATTATATTGGTTTGTAATTTCAACCATACATCGCTTTCCAACCAAGTGCGAATGATAATGTTGTATTTAATAACAACAATAGGCATCGTTGGTAAATTATATTTAGGTACTGCACGATAATAAAATTACGTATGATAAATAATGTCACGCGTAATGGATTTTCCTCTTCCTACATATTATAAACAAAAAAACTATAAATTATTACAACAATACAAATAATTGCTACAATTGCTAGCGACTGAACTTTTCAACTTTCATATACTTATGAAGTAAAACTTACAATATGGGTCAAATTATATATAGTTAAACAGTAGATAGTAGTATGAATTGAATCTGTTTTTTGACCTCACCGCTGATAGAGTATAAGCATGAGAAAGTTATTATTATTTTCCTTGCTTTTATTTAGTAGCTACAGTTATGTGCAAACATATACGTCGATCAAAATTACTTTTTATGACTGGATATTTTTGAAACGTTTTGTTGCGTTTGACTAAATACAACAGTAGCTGTACGATGAGTTTCCGCCGCAATATTAACACGGACTTACTTTCTACCCGGCTCGCTCGCACCAATAAGCGTGTACGAGCGGGATGGATAGAAAGTAAATTAGTAACTAAGAATCTGTTTAAATCACTTCCGAAATATCTTACTATCTTACTTACTGAATGACTAAATGTACGTTAGTTTTAAATTCACAATTCAGCAATATTTTCGGAAAAAAGGTGCCGCTTTAAAATTATAGTACTTACTTTCCGGGAGTACCTACTACTTTAAGGTCTTTAAACATAATACCGGAAATTTTACAATTTTGTGAGTACAAAGACTTAAAAATGTTTACGATAGCGAAAATTCTTGAAGAGTAGCGTTCACGGCTCTTACCTATGCATCGCTGAAATGTGCTGTATTATATTCCCGAGCGTGCTGAAAATTCTCACAGCACACATTTACTTTGTTTTAAATTACTGCACCGAACCTCGTAGCAGAGCTATATTTGTGTACGTAAGCAGGTACTCAAGAGTTTACTTTTTGACTACCTATATAATTGTATAGTCTCTGATGTTAAATGGACAGTCAAATAAAATACAATCCAACAGATTCTATTGAGTAGTAGTTAATAATTACATTATGCCTGTGCTATCGATGATCGTTGCAGTAAAAATATCATACTCATTTATTCAATTAACAATATACATTGTTTCTGAACATTACATGTACTTGTCTTGGCGCTGTACAGTTTTAACAGCGTAAAATATTTAAGATTCTTCATTATATTTAAGTAGAAAATAGGAAAACCGCAGAAGTTGTAACATCTAAGGTGGTTACAACAACTTCTGCTTGGGTTTCACTGAAAATTAGCGTCGCGAAATGTGCCCTGTGGCTCATTTCGTGACACCAAAGCTGAGTGCAGTCCATTTAGCGCAATCTGTTTTTATATAATGTTGTTATTTATAGTTATTATAAGTTGTATTGTGCTAATAAAATAAATTTTCTTTCTTTCTTTCTGCTTAAAGGTGATTAAAACAACTTATGCTACTACTAAAAACTTTAAATTTAAAATATAGTACGTTATTCTGTTCTATCCCACTTCAGTACCTAATAATCTACTTGTCAAGCCCTTTTATTTGATACCCATATTGATGGGATTAAAAAAAACTAATAAGGTTATCCGCCATTTTGTAGCACTAACCTGAAATTTGGTATAACCCCTTGGTTTTGGTTACAATACAATTATGTATATTCTGTATTATTGTAAATCCAACATGGCCGCATGTGGGATTTAAAATAATACTGAATATACATAATTGTACTGTCACCAAAACCAAAGGGGTATACCAAATTTCAGATCAATCGGTTGACAGAGAGAGGATGAAATTTCAATTACTAAATTTGACCCAAGAAAACAAACGGGTTAAGCTGAATTAAACTCGGAACTTGCGTAGGTATAATATACCGGATGTTAATAGGTTAGTCATGGATATTTTAAGAGGTGTTCATATTATTTGCCCCCACACTGAGTATGATCTTTTAAAATATCCGCGACCTTATAATAAGGTAATTCTTTCTGGATCCGGCCTCTCTTAGGCTCGCAACCGGCCTGAGACTCGGGGCCGCGGTATGTACCCCTCACTTATGCTGTTGTGGCACAGACGTGGACCGACTGGGACACCACGGACTAAGTTGTCAAAAAAGCGCAGGCCGTATTTCCAAACATGCGACGCTTAACGACATAATCCGCAGGTCTCTTGCCACAATCAACGTACCTGCTCTTCTTGAGCCTACTGGTATTATTAGAGATGATGGTAAGAGACCTGATGGTGTGTCTCTGGTTCCTGGACACCTTGGCACCGTCCCATCTTAAACGAACTATGTTTAAGGCGGCCGCTGCGGCTGAAAATGCCGAATTTTTAAAACGTAATAAATATAAAGGTGCGTTCAAACCAAAAGAGCTGTTCTATCCCCCGTCCTACTAAATCAACCAATCACTTTTTGTGTAACGATCGAATTTCGTAGAGTGGGGGAATAGAACAGCGAATGCTCATTTAGTTTGAACGTTCCTTATGGGCCTCGGCAAAGAGTACCGTTTGTCGGAGTAGATTTTGTACCGTTTGGCGTAGAAACTATAGGTTCATGGGGCCCCAGTGCACGCAAATTATTTGCTGCGATCGAACAACTCGGAGCGGTGCTGGTGGTGCTGCAGATGCAAGCGCGAGCGTTCCTGCAGCCCACCGTACAGCACAGCGGCGGCAGACGGAGAGGTTTTTTAGTGGGTAAACTCGGGGTCCCATCAGCCCGTAACAAGGAGTTCACCCCACACCAAAAAAAAAAATAAGAAAAGGTACTAGGGACGGTCACTCTGCTATGTATGACCCGAAATCAACCTATGGAATACAAAGTCCCTGCACTACCCACACATGCTAATGTGATTAAGTTTATTCATTACGTACGTTTTATGCATCGTACATCGCAACATGATTAAAGGTAGAAGCATTAATTCTGACGAAGGTACGATTGTAAGCCTGATTATACTACGTAATTAATGGAGTAACTCAAGAGTTATTTTGTTAGACTCATTTCCTTAACAGGGACAAACATTACAGAGCTGTTATAATGGTCAGAAGTTGGTACTTGTATTTTTTTAATATTAATTCAGCAATAAATAATTTAATTGAGGTGAAAAAAAAATGATCTCTTTGTAGTTGACTGTAAAACATATTTAAGTAGAAACAAATACCTAGGACGTCCGTAAGCGTATGCTTCATTAAGTTTTGCATGTGTTTGGAGGAATTTTCGGACGCTATGATCGTGAATAATTAATAGACATTAAGGAAGAAAATGCTTTGCATCTGAAAATTTAGATGAATTCGATATTAAAATTATAACAAATGGAAAGGTTTCTTAACATAATGTACAAACATTATTGATTTTCTTTCACATCTCCTAATTGGAAAGTTCAAGTTAGGCGGGTTGAAAGTTGCTTTTCTATCCCTTGGGTCGAAAGTATTTTTTATTCAAAACTTAATAGATTCTTTTACTCTGCTCAAAGTCGAAATGAAAAGTAGAGTGTTTAACTCGGGAAAAATTTACCTATTGACGGTCGAATTATTGGTGCTCTGGATTTTGTCAGTTTAAACCCGTGATAATAATTTCTTGCCTATACAAATGTTCACATTTTTGTAGTAATCTAATAAAATTAAAATGGTTTTTCTAGTTATATTAATATCTATTTAATTATTGTAATGCAAAACAGAAACTACAGATATAAGTTGCACGTTTTATCTTTTTACAAATGTCATTCGTTTTTTGTCCACTTCTGTTTATATTCCAACGTGACTCGAACATCCCTTGAAAGTTTTTTAATCATTTTGTTTTATTACGAGTTTTCTCGAGTCAAGATCCAGTACTTATGTAAAGGTGCATTCAGACCAAACGAGCATTAGCTATTCTAAGCCCCTACTCTACGAAATTCGATCGTTACACAAAACGTGATTCGTTGATTTCGTAGAGTGAGGGATAGAATAGCGAATGCTCGTTTGGTCTGAATGCACCTTTAGGCATCAGACTAACATCGAGATTGTATGGTCGTTAGATTGTTGACTGAACTAAGCATTATAGCCTTCATTAGTGATTCCCATCAGGGATTGTGGCTTGGACGGTCTGTGCCTAGATTAATACAAAGGATGATTCATGTTACGCCATATCGTTCGTGATAGGACGTGATTTAGAGAAGTCGTAGGCGTTTCCTGAAATTACACATATTCGTAGAATAATCCAAGATAGCTTACACAATTTAACCCAGATAAAATTATAGCTATATTTTTTTTCCATTGTTTAGTCACTAGTAATGAAAATGTAGGATATCAAAAGCTGAAATCAAATAAATGTCCAGCGTTGATAAAATGAGCAATTCTCTTTATTTTTGCCACTAAAATGAAATATGAAATTTTAGGTAAATTTTATACTATTTCTACTCAGAATCACAAGCCGATTCCATTTCCGTCGAAAAAAAAAAGTGTCCCATGATTTTTTTTTCCTATTGTGTTACTATTTTCCATACTCCTTCTATGGCGGTAACACAAGAGGATATTCGAAATATGTATGAAATTTTTGGGACATTTTTTTTTTTCGCCGGAAATGGAATCAGCTCGTGATTCTGAGCAGAAATAGTATAAAATTTACCCAAAATTTCATATATCATTTTACTGGCAAAAATAAAGAGAATTGCTCAAATATCAAAAAATAACTAGTGAAGTTTTTCTAGGGTTTTATTCACTTGAGACATAGAAACTAATATAGTTTTTCTTATGATAATGTTTTTAATTAAAAGAGAGGAGCATATAGGTTTGTTCCTAATGTTCCTGCCAGACTATAACATATGTGTAATGATAAAACATAAAAATCATAATAAGTAGCTATAATATGGGACGATTTTACACTGTTCAACTTAGCACCATTATTGTAAGCTCAAATAAACGTTTTTTTAATAATTTTAGTAACACAAAATTTACAGCTTTGTAGGCAGTATGCAAAATGACTACTTGAGAAGCAATTTGAGCAATTCTCAAAAAGTGTGTACCTATATTACCTTTTTGATATTGATTTCTATCAATATCAAAAAGGTTATCCAAAGGTACGGTAGGCTGGTAGAGGCAACGATGCTGAGATTGCTGAGCAAGATCTACCACTTTTTCCAAAATGTCTCAGGAAGTTTATATGGAGTTTTCCTTTCTAGTTACGAGGTTCCTGTACATTTTTGGTAACATAAAATGAACGTTTCATACAAATATTTTGTGTTTAACCAATCTCAAGTAAACCTAAGTTATTGTCCTTGCACTTTGAAGTCCCGTTATCTGATATATCAGACAATATCCATCTCACCTTGCCGGAGTTTGATACACACGACAAGGGACTGATTTGGTTTTTATAATGTAAATATTTCACCTTTTCATATGCAAGCTTTTACCTGCCTTGAAGGCAAAACGGGCAAGTTCGATGAAAAATTCACGGCGGTCAAAACCTTCAGAATTTGGACTATTTAACAATATAAGTATAATGTTTTCTTTAACCCTCTGCATACGAGGTGAAAATGTTTATATGACGTTTCCATAAATTTGGGGTCTGGTATACCCTACTTCGTATGCCGAAAGTTAATCTGGCTTTTGATTGTCTTGCAAGTTGAAATACGGGCTGCGCACCGACCGATCCTTGCGGCACATTCTGGGGGCTTCCTATGGCCAGCAGTGAACATAGCAATGTACAAATTGCAGTACATTCTCTTACAGCTTAAGGATTATTACGCTATGTTCGCAACGGTTGACGATCGCGACCTTTTACGCTTGAATTACACACTGGCGACTATAACAAAAAGGAAAGGGTCTCTGAGTTTGTATGCCAAGAACCGGAAATTCCCGGTTCCGGTACTGTATTTGTATAGAAAGCCAGTACCGGCCGGCCATTCTAATATCAACTCATCAAGTGCCAAAGAAATTACCCCTAAGTCTTAGCAATAAATGTTCGAAGAGTAAAAAACCAAGAACTTTCCATGAGCATAATTACTCGCATTTCACTTATAACGTGGGTACTAGGCCACGATATATGTATATAATAGATAGATACATATAAATTAGGGTGATTCAAATTTGTTGACCTATACCACTAAAAACTTAATTGTTTTTTTTTTTCAGATTTCTTAATTATTATTTAAGAGTCGCTACCACTTCATGAAAAAATGTGATTCCCATAATAGACTACAATAAAAAAATATATATTTTATGATTATTTTTACGATTAAAATATATATCCTAATGAGTCTTTGTAATACGTCACTAAATAAAAGATCTGTTTTTTTTCTACTCCTTTCATTTGGATTTTACGTGGCAAGCCCCTAAGAAATTACTCAGATGAGTTTTTACATACGACATAGGACGAGGATATATGATGTAAAACGTAGTTTATCACAGTGTTTGTTGTTGTTTGTAACATCAGATACTACAAAAACATCCAACTTTTTTTTTTTTTTTTTCATCCTATCCTAGCCGGTTTCGGCCACGGCGACTGCATTCTGCTGAGAGCGTCGCTGATGAGCTCTTAGGTGACTGACATAGCCGATTTTTGCAACGAATGTACGACCACAAACGCTGCAAGTCAGCACCCCTCCGACATAATTATAATTAATGGCCACATGCGGTCTGGCCTTTAGCTCGTCGCGCTTAGCGTCGAGTTCTGAGCGTCGCCTAGCTTCAAAGTCACGCACCTGCGTGTGCACAGTATGCCTCCACTTAGATCGGTCACTGGCTACACTCTCCCATGTCACTGGCTCTATGCATGCCCTCTTCATATGACGCTTTAGCACATCCTTGTACCGCAGAAACTGGCCGCCCTGCTTACGCTTGCCATGCTGCAGTTCGCAGTAAAAGTTGCGCTTCGCTACTCTGTCCTGTGACATGCGAGAGATGTGTCCGCACCATCGCAGCTGTCGTTTCATTAGGTAGGCCTCTATTCCGGTGACATTTGCACGTCTGAGTACCTCCGTGTTCCTAACACGGTCAGACCAATGGATACCCATGATGTCACGGAGGCATCTCAGGTGGAAACTATCTAATGAACGAATGTGCCTACGATACAGGCACCACGTCTCCGAGGCGTAGAGGAGATTCGGTAGGACGATCGCCATGTATACAGCTACCTTTGTAGGGAGTTTTATGTCGTGTGACTGGAATACCTTACAACGAAGTTTGCCGAAAGCTGCTGCAGCAGCTCCTATTCTGCCGTTGACTTCGTTGTCAAGGTGGCACTTGGCTGATATAGTGCTCCCCAGGTATTTAAATTGCTCTACTTGCTTAAGCGAGTCCCGGCCGAGTTTGATGTCTACCTGCGGATTGGCTACTGAGTCTAAGACCAAAACCTCAGTCTTTTTTACACTTATTTTAAGGCCAAATCTCTGACATGACTCATCGAGACTCGACATTAGCTGTTGCAGCGCACCTGGGGATTCAGCCACAAAACACAAATCATCTGCATACATCATCTCCGTTATTATTGCGTGAGACACTTTAGTGCGCGCTTTGAGCCGGGCTAGATTAAATATACCACCGTCGGTGCGATAGCGAATATGGATGCCATTAGAAGAAGTTTGAAGTGCCTCCCGAACTACCACTGCAAAGTACAAGGCGAACAGAGTTGGCGCTAGCACACATCCTTGTTTCACGCCGCAGGTGACAGAGAAAAACTCCGATTGATCGCCCTTGACACTTACGCAGCATTGCATGTTATCATGGAGTAGCCGGATCATCCTAATAAACTTTTCCGTGCATCCTAGCTTCGCTAGTACCACCCATAAAGCTTCGCGAGGCACGCTGTCGAAAGCCTTTTCTAAGTCAACAAAACATAGGTACATCGGTTGACTTTGTTCTTTACATTTCTCCTGAAGTTGCCGCACAGAGAAAATAGCTTCGCATGTGCCTCTATCTGACCGGAAGCCGAATTGGGTTTCAGGTAAGATACTTTCCGACAATGGCAACAGGCGGTTCAGCAGAATACGGGCAAAGACCTTCCCCGGGGAGGTCAAAAGGGATATACCTCTGTAGGAGTTACAGTCAGAACGATCTCCTTTATTCTTGTATAAGGAGCAGATGCGAGAGACTCGAAAGTCAGCAGGTACTCGTTCTGCATCCCACATACTAGAGAACAGCTTCCAGACCGCTTCATGAAGCTCCGCCCCTCCATACTTTAACAGCTCGCCAGGTATGTTATCAATGCCCGCTGGCTTTTTATTTCGTTGTTGTTGTATAGCAACGACAACCTCACGATAAGACAAGGGCTCATCCAGTTTTTCTTCAGTAGGCAGTGCTGGTATTAAGTCAATATGCTGCATGTCTACAACACGATCCACGTTCAGCAAATTATTGAAATGCTCTGCCCACCTTTTAAGTACATCAACCTTATTGGTGACAAGAAGGTTGCCGTCAGAAGACTTTAACGGCGCAGAACTTCGCTTTGTAGGACCTATAAGCTGACGAACTTCACTGTAGAAAGCCCCTAGTTGGTTCGTGTCGGAAAGCCATTGTATGCGCGCGGCTTTGTCGTGCCACCACTTGTCCTTTATTTCCCTTATTTTCCTCCGAAGAAGAGTACCATTCTGCTTTGCTGCGTCTACTTGATCACTACGACCCAAACTCAACAAAGCCCGGTGTTTCCTAAGCGCCTCAGTCAAGGTCTCGTCGTTATCGTCAAACCAGTCCTCGCGTCTACATGACTTTACACCAAGTGTTTCTGAGGCTGCTTCGACTAAACTGGATGAGACTACATTCCAATTAGCGATAGGGTCACCTGTGCCGTAATCTAGAACTTCGGTCGTTTTAGTGATCGCTTGAGCATAGATCTTCCTAGTTTCTAGATCCTGTAATTTCTCTACATCTAGGTGCTCAGTTTTCACTCTTTGTGATCTGCGAGGTAAATAAAGACGCAGTCTTAACTTAGTTATTACCAGCCTATGGTCACTCCAACAATGAGCTCCTCGCATGACGCGAGTGATACGGACTTGGGAAAAATCACTTTGCTTTATGATAGCGTAGTCGATGAGGTGCCAGTGCTTTGACCTAGGGTGCATCCATGATGTTTTATATTTAGCGGGTAATCTAAACATAGTGTTGGTAATTGCTAGATCAAACTTTGCACACAATTTTAACTCTTGTTTTTTTGAATCACCCTAATATAAATACTTAAATACATAGACAGCCATGACCAAGGAACAATTATTTGTGATGAATAAATCCACAAAAAATGCCCTCGGAAGGGTCACTACCACCTAGGCTACGGAGGCTGACAAAAATCATATTATGGTGACTCGATTCTAAGCCCAAATGGCATGTTCACGGCCGGTCTGCTAAGAAAATTCATATGTGATATTGTTCTGATACCTAATGTGTTTATTGTTGGCAGGTCAAAAGGCACGTTGAAGACGGCGTGCTTGCTTGCATGGCCGGACGGATTGCCGGACGTTTCGTACATGGATTTTGTGTAAGTAATACATTTTGCTGCCCTCCGGCTGGCATACAGTACATTGCCGGCCGCTGCGCTAAACTAAGTTGCCGCCTGCAGGCTCCGATGAGCAGAAAAATAGTATACACACCTCGGCCGTTAAATGGGAAAGCCCCGGATCACATGTTTGACGGCCGCGGCTTTGCCTCGCCTCCTTTTAAACGGCCTTGGCATGTAATCTACTATTCCTGCTTATTCATTAAGGTCTAATATTCCATTATCTCATGCGTGCGTTTTGCCTTTGCCTTTTACTTTATCAGATGTTTTATTGGTAAGATAGCGGCAAAACGTGATTTCACTAATTGGGATTTGATAAAAGCGTTGTGAATATGTAAATGCCGAAACATGTCCCGAGTAGGGCGTGAGTTTAACCGTTTAATTATATTTATAGTAACAAATATATTTTTAATTGGATCTTAACAATTACTGTTCAGCCACATATTGCTACAAATAATTTATAATACTGATCTAATAATGAATAGAACTAACATGGGCGTGGTTGTGACCCGTGGCTACTCGGTTAATTAATTCACCATGAAAATAATAGTTGGGCGTAATTAAAACTTGATTTATTAACCCTAACGACAAAATAAATTGATGAATGGTTGGCTGTAAATGTCAAGTTTATCTAAGTAGTTTGGTTTAGAAGTCTTAGCACATTGCACAGTCATGAACATCGGATACGATATCTTTGTTACGCATTGAACATTAATCTTGTGCTAGGTAAGTACATTGAAAATCTTTCGTAAGCAGAAAATACAGGGTGGTCCAAACCTTGACGTCAAAAAATTTTTTTTAGATTCCTCACGTCATGAGCTATCAGAATATACCCCATGTTTGTTAGCCGATTTTTTGTAGTTTTCGAGTTGAAAATTTGGAATTAAGAAATTTTATTAATAAAAAAAAAGTTTTAGGTTTTTTAACTAGTTTCTTTTTGTAAAAGTATTACTACAAATAAAGCATTTACTGACAAAAAAATTAGCGTCCTCACTTTGATAAAAGTAGGATAAAAAAATTCTAAATTCAAAATTTTACGCTAAAAACGCATCAAAATAGCATTAATGTACGTAAATAAAAAAATAAAACATACCCCAAGGAATTTTCGTATTCTAAAGACTGCCTTAGACCTTGAGCCTTCGTAAAAGCAAAAAAAAAGTGATACTTAATGATGAGGATTTTTCGGAGTAGTCGGTCAAAATAAATAAACTTAACAAAAAGCTTCTAAATTTTTTATTTAAAAATAAAGTAAAATTTCGTCTGTTTTGTTGTTCTTATCAATAAACAAAGACAGAAAATACCACGAAAACTCAATTTGTGTAGTTATTCAAGTAATTTTTTGGTACTTTAAAATTTTAAGCTTTTTTAAGTTTACTTGACCGACTACTCCGGAAAATCCTCATCATTAAGTATCACTTTTTTTTGCTTTTACGAAAGCTCAAGATCTAGGGTGGTCTTTAGAATACCAAAATTCCTTGGGATATGTTTTATTTTTTTATTTACGTACACTAATGCTATTTTGATGCGTTTTTATCGTAAAATTTTGAATTTATTATTTTTTATTTTACTTGTATCAAAGTGAGGACGGTAATTTTTTTGTCAGTAAATGCTTTATTTGTAGTAATACTATTACAAAAAGAAACTAGTTTAAAAACCCAGAACTTTTTTTTTATTAATAAATTTTTCAATTCCAGAATTTCTCAAAAAAAAATTAAAAAAAATCATAACTCAAAAACTACAAAAAATCGGCTAACATACATGGGGTATATTCTGATAGCTCATGACGTGAGGAATCTAAAAAAATTTTTTTGACGTCAAGGTTTGGACCACCCTGTATATTACGTATTTGATAAATACACTTACCCCCTTATTCATAAACGTTTGTTAACTTAACAAGCCGCTAATAATTTTTTGTCCCTTTTGGTCTTAACAATGTGACCATAAGAGCAAAAGGGACAAACAACTATTAGCGGCTTGTTAAGTTAACAAACATTTATGAATAAGGGGGTTAGTATTTTTTATCAAATACGTAATACAAATATAAATAAATCTTCACAAATAGGTCATAGTAGCTAGTGAACGACATCATGATAATACCACAGTAAAAACTTGTAACTACAGTATAAAGTACTACTTGAAAATAACGTAGTAAAACTATAAAGTAGCTTGTTTCTCGTTAAATGCTCAAACAATACTTTTTAATGTTCAGTTTTATATCTAGATTCTAGAGGTCAAAAGATTTTTCTGCTGCTATACACCCAGTCAATAATAGTACATTGTTGTAGAGGCTGGAAAGTAAGCAATAGATGAACGAGTTTGTTTGAAGGCCGACTCTTGGGGAGGCCTTCTATAGTACGAGTTCATCTAATGCACTTTCAGCCGAGGCTAAACAAAAACATTGTGCTTTTCACGACAACTGTGAGGAATTAAAACACATTTTTTATAATTATTAAAAATTAGTGACATTTTTATGTGGCTGAACGCCATAATCCTGTGCCACAAAAATTAAAAAAAAATAACAAGCAGTCCGAGAAAATTTCTCTGAAATAATTTTCAAAACGTCGTATCTACCTATGAAATCCGTGTTTAGATATGACCTTTTAGTTTACGTTCAACATTGTTGTACTGTTCGTGACGTTCATAGATGTACAGCTGTCACAATTTGACAGCTATACGTCTATAGGCAACTTTCCGTACTGTGTTTAGTCCAACAATCACCACATTTACGAACAGTGTCGTGAAAAAGATATTTCTCGATTCTAAGAACATCTTAATATAATGTCACAAAGATATAAAACTAAAACACAATTACAAAAGAAGCACTAAAAGGTAGATAAACAATAATTTGCACTTAATCTTTTAGTATTTTGCAGCGAGTGTCCTCATACCGTGTTGTACCTACTATCTGTACTTGTATATCTGTGTGTCCTTAGCAAATAAAATATCTTTATCTTTATCTTTCATAAACAGAATTTATCAAAATATATTGCGCAAACCTCAACACGCTATCGTCACTTAAATGAGACTTGTTCAACAAAGCGGTAAATCGGCTACAGGCTGCTTCCAAGCACTACAAGATTTATTTTAGTGAATATAATTAATATGAGAACTTTTTAGAAAAAACACGTATAATTGCGTAGGTAGATAATTCCATTCAAATACGAGTCTAACTTGTACACCAAAGGTTCTGTGCAACTTCTATCGCAATAATAATTTGATGCAAAAATAAAATTACAACTTATTTCAATAACTATACATCAGCTAAGGCTCCGACTTTTGATTGCATACATCATTTCCTTTCATAATATGTATAAATAAATAAATAAATATCTTGGGACATCTTACACAAATCGACCTAGTCCCACGGTAAACTCAATTAAGGCTTGTGATGTGGGTACCAGGCGACGATATATAAATTCAATGTTCGGCGGGGGCGAGCTGTTTTCATACTAAATGTCACGTAATACATGTCATTTAGTATGAAAACAGCTCACCCCCGCCGAGAATTGTAAATAATACATAGATACATAATAGATATTACATAGACAGCCATGACCAAGGAACAAATATTTGTGATAAGTAAGTACACAAATAATGCCCTCGCCGGGGTGCAAACCCGGAACCTCCAGCTTCTTAGCCAGGGTCACTGCCGAATAGGCTATATATATGGAGGCTGACAAAAACTTCTATCTTTATGAAAAACTTTACTCGTGGACCTGTTTTACGTAGGTGCATTGTAATAACCTGTGTGGTTACCATGAGCTGGCGTCACGTTATTAACAAGGACTTACTTTCTACCCGGCTTGCTCGCACCAATACACGAGTACGAGCAGGATGAATAGAAACTAAGTCCGCGTTAATAACGTGGCGACAGCTCATGGTAAGCACACCGGTAGCTCAGGCACTGGTCTCACCGCGAGCTACTAAGCTATGAAATATGGGCTATAAACACGAACAAAAGATACGTTCTCCCATGTAAAAAAAACCTGCCAAGTGCAAGTCGGACTCTTGCGCGAAGGGTTCCGTACCATTATCAATTTATCCTTAAAAAAATACAGTTAAATCAACCTGTCTCAAACACTATAAGAGATACTTTAATCAAACCAAAAATCGTTGATAAAGTTTATTATTATGCATAACATAATTTTGTTTACCACGTAGTTTAAAAAATAGAAAGGGGGAGGACACATTTTTCAGACTTCTCGTCATATCTCGACAACGGTTCGCTCAAATAAAAATGTGGTTTATAAACCTTGATATCATTTTCAAAGACCTTTCTATTGATACCACAGGCTTTTATACATCTAAAAAAAAATTGTATCCCTCAGTTACATGTACTGAGGACCCCAAACCCAATATTTTTTATACAATTTAGTGTTATAATTCTGTAGCGGTTCATACAACACATATTCTTACCAAATTTTATATTTTCCGAGGAAATCAACTGTGACAGACTGACAGACGGACATGACGAATCTATAAGGGTTCCGTTTTTTTCCATTTTGGCTACGGAACCCTAAAAATGAGACTCGGCGATACTCGCCCGGCGGTGATAGCTGATAGCTGGGCGAGTATTGCCGTGTCTCTTTTATTTCCACGGCAGTGCGTATCTTTTGATCGCATTTATAGCCGATAGTTCATTTAGTAGCTCGCGATGAGACCAGTTGAGGGCCTTATGGAGGTCACATTACCGTGCTACTACTATCACAGTTGCATACTTGTTAGAACGTGACAGCAACGACTACAAAGGATAAACACGTGACCATCATAGATAAGTCTACTGTTTGTTTTTAAAAAGTTTTTTTTTTTATTATAAATTTCACGTCGTGATCTCAGTATAAATTCAGTGCACTACTTTTTTTTTACTGTGTACTCTTTGTATTGTGTCGAAGTACTGTAATAGTGTACAAAAAAAATACGAAGCTCATAAATCATGTATTTTAATAAAACCAAAAAATTACACACATAAGGTAAACGAACCAACGCTCGCTCACCTTTATGTGACTTTACGAGTAGTACTCAATAGATGACACCCATGTGCCACTTCTACTCGTATTATAATAATAATGCAGATACCATGCCAGCTAAAAACACTGGTGTACTGTTTAACTTTGATTGAAGAAAATCGTAATATTTATAATAACCGGACGAGGGGTTAAGTTAAGCTACGAGTATACATTAATATACTACAGGCCTACTACCGCGAAAATGGAAATTCGTAAATTTCGAGTATTATTCTCTGTTACTCAAACGAAGTAGGTAGGTCCCGTGGTAGGGCCCCAGAACTCTAAAATTCCAATTACTCCCATCTGGTGTTGGATATTTGGCCGCGGACTCCTCTTCACTTCGCTCGTCAAAATTATGTTGCCTAGTTTGAATATTATAAAAACAACACGACCATGTTAGGTAGTTTAACCATGTATAATAATACTTTATGCAAAGTCATTGGTTATATGGTCTCTAATAGTAGTTTATGCAACTGTACGTAATGCATGATTACATATAGTTGCATTCACCACTTTATTTACACACATATCATAAGTGTTCCAAGATGGGTTCACAAATGGGTTGGGGTGGGTTGGGAAGTATTCACAATTTTTCACTTGTAGTAGTAAGCCAACACATAAAAGACAGCTCGGAATGGCAACGATTTGAATCATTGTCATTTTTTTTAATCATAGACAATCGAGTGATATTCCTATTCTTGTGTCACTCGATATGAAAATATCGTCCAATTGTAACTAAAAAACATACTGAATTAAATTTTTGTGTCGATGACTGGCTTAATATCTATAGATACCAGAATAGACATCCCACTTGAATCTGACAGCTGTTTCAAATTTTAAACTCAACCTCCGGAAAAATCGTACATATAATGTTAATTTTATTTATGTGTCAAGTTCTGATGATGGGTAATGCTGGTCATCGCCTATTGTTTTTGGATACATTTTAGAGCACTTACCGATATTTGTGTATATAAATAATAAAATCTCATATGACGGCGAAAACAATGGCTGAACATCAAAACACGATCCCTTTATTCGTATGACGTTTCATTATCAAAATATTGTTTCTCGGAAACAAAGACGTATTTGACAATGATGAGTGTTTTACCAAAGAAACGTTTCCACGTTTCTTTGGTAAAACACTCATCATTGTCAAAGCATGTCTTAAAGCATTGCAAGAACAAAGTCATATCAAGTATCTTATGTGAATATTGTTGCTACTCAATTAAGTATGCGAGGTCGATACTTTGCGTTGCTTCAATATGACCTTCAGAAAGGATACAAGAGACAAAATAAAAAAGAATAACAATAAGTTGCTTAATATTTGCAGAGCAAAAGGATCGAGAATGTATTGTAAACTAACATTGATTTAAACTTTAACGATTATCACTCATATTTTAAATACAAACGGGGCTTAGTCGCGTAAACTTACTTTTAATTATATCCTGAGGTTTCGAGTATGACATTACACCCATGGTCAAAGGCAGGCTCCGGTCGAGGCAGATATAATTAACATTTTGAGCGCGGGGAACTCCCGAGGGGAGTTCTCTGTGGGAAGTCCATTTTCGCTACAAAGCGGAAAAATCACGGGCTCGGCTACGAGCGTAGCGCGTAGCACTCGTCCGCAATGAAAGTGTTAAACGTAAGTTTACGCGATTAAGACCGTTTGTATTGTAAACTACCCTTGTGTTTCTGAAATAGTTTGACAGCTGTTTCATGACATGATGATGCCCAAAAGTTAAAATGTTTCAATTATGTCTTAATACTTTTTAAGAGTAACAGCTGTATCGAGGTTCTATAAGTAAATTGTTACCTTCTGGGCAAACTCACTCCATCGTAGGCCGCGTCTCTGCCCTTGGCTAGTCTGTGGCCATGAGTAAGCCCATTTCAAATAAAAAACATAAAAAATTACTCTAGCGTTTACTCTAGTGGTATATCAGGCTCGCTTCAATTTATCAGTGCGAGTGTGACAGACTGCTTTACGTATCAGGTAAACACTGACCTAAACCAACTCATAGTACTTGCGTGTTTACTATACGCCGTATAGTATACGACATGTATATTTCATAGAGGCGTATATTTCAATAACGATTCGCCTTTGTATCTATCTAAATTATTATATGTGTATTTTACCTGTGTTTCGTGTACAATAAATAATTTACATACATACATACGATTAAAGCCTGTTTACATCGATCTCTTAAAAATAACATTATTTTTCCATACATAGTAGTTAACTATGCAATGCGCTGCCTTCACTATGTATGTATAATGAAATTACGTACGTAAATAACGTCATATCATGTTAGTGGTGCTTCTTTTTATGTCAAATTAAACTGTTGGCTACGTACATTGCAACTCAGGCAGAATTGAAAAAAAGCATTTTAGTATTTAAAAACACTATTTAACTAACTTATTGATACGAATCCTATGTTAAAATAATAAAATGTACGCCTGTACGAAAAACACACGCTGTATAAAAAGGGAAAAGTATGGGTAACATTAATTTTCTGCACATGGCTTTGACAGGTCACAGAACTGAACAATATCCAACTCATTCTTTCATCCTGTGCAACAAAGTGTATTAAGTTTTTTAAACAATTCAAGCACTGATCTTACTTTTTGGCTGAGTGATAAAATGGTAATCTACCTGCTACATATATAAAACTGTTAACCGGCTTAAAGAATCGATAGTCGTTATCTCCAAGAATCGTGAACCAATTTAATTTTTTTTTTCGCACGGGTATAGCCCTAATACGGTTTCGTTGGCACCAAATTGGGATCTAACGATGGGATCTTGAAGAAATCGGTTGAAGACAGTTTTTAAATTAGGTAATTATTTGTATAGATTCAGCGTAAGTACTGTGTAGAGTGTGTAGTACTATCTACACTACACACTATAGATACTAAATTACTACACAGTACCGACTTACGCTTTGTAAGAAAACAAACACTAAGCATAAACTCTAATTAACAGATGTACTCGTTACTCGTACCACATAATTTTAAGGGCTGTTTTAAGATTTTTGTTTTATAAATATTTCAAACGAAATAAAATATAATAGTAGTAGGTACAATATGTACATTAAGTTTTGTATCTAATTATATAGTGCTACTGTTTATTGTTAAGTGGTTTTCCATCAGCTGTTTTAGTTAAATGACGCTGTCTAATATCTAAACAATCTATTTATAATTATAATTGGACTAAGAATCCAAATAACTTCATAACCTTCATAAGAACGACAAATTAAAAAATAGAGATGATAAAGATAATAAAAAATTTCTGTAAAGACCCTTGTAAACGAATTATAATATTTCAATGACTGATTATTGGACTTGGAAAACTTAAGGACGGATCAAAATTCGAACAATGTCAATCAATTCAAATCTTAGTTAGGAATTTGAATTGAATCCTAGTTCTTTATGTAAATATGTATAAATAATACGAATAAGTGTATATATAACTAATACTTATTTCCCTGACATGCTATATGATCGGGCATACGAGCGTACTTGTGCTAACTTGTACATGATCCACGGGATTCATATCGATACATAATAATTATATCCATCGATATTATGTAATGTAATTTTTTTTAATTGGTGGCGACTTCTAATCCATAAACCATGATTGATAGCTCCAAAACTACTATTAGGTTTATACATACATTACAGCAAAATAATAGGTATTAGAAATATTTATATAGCCACATTTTCTTACAATTTAAAGTTTTGCTGAGCTTATATCATTATGATAAAATGTCAGCTTTACCATTATCACCGATATACATGTTGTAAGCAATTTCACGAATTCGTAGCCAGATGATCGCTAAGCCTGTGGTTCAGGGTTGGCATCGTTCCAGGCAGAATGCAGTACCTCAAACCCTCACATGTATCATCAGGTTCGAAAAGTCTTATAATACTATGTTAGCATCTGCACATAGGACGTTTTGACGTAGACATAGATATGGCCGAGAAAGCTTTGAATTATGGAGGGAAAACAAACAAACTGGTGAGGCTAATCAGCAAGAAGGTTTTTACATTTGCATTATATGAGCGAACTTTTATACACTGAAAAAAATGCTAAGTCGGAAAATATTAATAATTCTAACCGGAAATTAAGGTTGAATTCGGTCCTATCACATTTTTTTATTTTACTTTACCAATTTTTTTAGTTTGGTTGATTACACCAGTTTTTTGTTGATTACACCAGCTGTTTGGTATAATGTACAAATGCTCTTTGTTGATTTAGACCAGGGGCCTATTTCTCGAAAGCTTGTAACTTGTACTACAAGCGGAAGTCCTTATCTAATTAATAGTGTTAAAAAGAGACTTTCACTTGTATTACAAGTTACAAGCGGTCGTAAAACGGGCCCCTGAACTCTGGTATCGACTTCAACCTTTTTAGATTTGTAAATTTGATAGCAAGGATTTGTTACATATATCAAAGTTTCCTCGTAATATAGCTAACCTAAGTCACTTTGGTAAATATTTTTTTCAGTGTAATATGTATTTATTAGAAACAGAGTTCATCAGTAATAGCACTAGATAAATCGTCGGTATGAAATAATAATATCTAATCCCCTTAGGCACTGGTCTCACCGCGAGTTACTAAGCTATGAACTATCGGCTATAAGCACGAACAAAAGATTCGCACTCCCGTGTAAATAAAAGAGACACAGCTATACTCGCCCAGCTATTCATCGCCGGGCGAGAATCGTCGTGTCTCTTTTATTTACACAGGAGTGCGTATCTTTTGTTCGTGTATTATATAACCGATAGTTCATAGCTTAGTAGCTCGCGGTGAGACCAGTGCCTAAGACTAAGACCCCATTAGCGACATCCAGCTGTCAACTTTATCGCTATGGCATTACTATTGCAAATGTCAATTATTGGGATTGTGTCGGGCATTGGCGCCCCTACGATAGTGGGTCTTTCACAAATTCGCAGCCGCTACATTTAGCCATTTAGTAATTCACGCTTTCTCATGTGCATTAAGATTATTATACGGCATGATAATTAAAAAGTTCAAGTCAAACAAACCAGACTAAGTCCCATTTTACTAAAATAAACCAAACACCTGCGTTCAACTTCAGTAATTATACTTTAGAACCAAGTATACTTAACAACAATGAGAAAATACATTTTGTAAGGAGGAGTGTATGCAACTCCTCGTATTTAGGTACTCCCATTTTATGTCTCTAGGCTTTTTTGAATTGTTCCCAATTCTACAGATTTCTTTTACAGAATTCCATGTCTACACATTGCCAAGTGTACAGATTCCCAATTTTACAGAATTCTATGTCTACATATTCCCAATTCTACAGAATTCCATATCTACACATTTCTAAGTGTACAGATTCCCAATTTTACAGATTTCCATGTCTACATAATTCCAATTGTACAAGTTTCTATGTCTACATATTCCCAATTCTACAGATTTTCATGTCAACACATTCTTTACTATACAGATTTCCATGTCTACATATTTCCAATTCTAATGATTTTCATGTCAACACATTCTTTACTGTACAGATTTCCATGTCTACATATTCCCAATTCTACAGATTTTCAAGTCCACAGATTGCTAATCACATTTTAACAAACTTTCTGTTTTGAATTATTAAACGGTTTTTGGGACTGGGCCGGGCTTGTTTGCCGTATGCACCCAGCAAAGTGGGCCAAAATGGTTTCAGACTGGGACCCACGGGAAACCTTCGATGGTGCTGGCCGGGGCATTGGCAGACCGAGAAGGAGATGGCGGGACGACCTGGACGCGTTTTATCCGAATTGGCGGGAGAAATGTGACGATCGGGCCGAATGGAGGAAAAGAGGGGAGGCCTTTGCCCAGCAGTGGGACACTAAACCAAGCTGATAAAAAAAAAAAACGGATTTTATTAACTTCACCGCGTATCAACCTGTCGTCGATGCTTCAAATCTTGTGATCGATTTTTCGACCACTTCTACTGCACCGAAATCAATAAAATTTGGAACTCATATCAAGTCCCCATGACAATGCAATATTATAATATTTGTATTCTTGTATCCTCAAAGCCTGATGCTGCAGACGTGCAGCTTACCTTAACCGAGAGTGTTAGACACGTGAAAATGAAAGTATGACATGTTTGGCATAATCAAATACTAACAGACAGCCTGACCTTAACTTCCAACTCCTCACTCCTGATGCTGCAGTACTGCCCACAATAACCGCAAGGTTTATCTTCTATCGATATCTTGATTTTAAAGAAGTTCTTTAGATATTAAGTACCTCATCATCATTCGTGTTCGAGTAGGGCGAGCCGTCGGGCCTGCGGCCCTCCGTCTAAAAGACTGACAGAGTGAGTAGTTCGCGTAGGGCGAGCCGTTGGGCCTGCGGCCCTCCTGCCTATAGACTGACAGCGTGAGTAGATCGCGTAGGGTGAGCCGTCGGGCCTGCGGCCCTCCAGCTGATAGAGTGACAGCGTGAGTGGGTCGCGTAGGGCGAGTCGTCGGGCCTTAGGCTCTCCGGCTGATAGACTCACAGCGTGAGTGGTTCGCGTAGGGCGGGCTGGTTTATAGACTGCATGGATTGACCCTTTTGGCCCTCGGTTCGCGTCGGACTTTCCGTCAGATATGCGGTCCTCCGGTTGGTTGACTGACAGTATGAGTTTATGGTCTCCAAATTCGACTTGTTTAATGTGTAGAATCTAAAAATGTAAACTTAACTTTCTCAACAAATTGATTGATACATTCCTTATTGTCAGATCTCTGTCATCTAAGGTATTGTATGAATAACACGTCCATTTGAGACACATCGGGCATTCAAGCAGACAGACGTTTTTTTTGTGTCGAATTTCTAAAACTATCTATTCAGCAGGGATTCCCCTCTCGTTACACATAAAATAATGTCCATTACGTTTACATATGTGTCGTGATTAAAGCGCGAGAGTTAAACGCTAGCATGCATAATTGTATTGCATATTACAAACAACATTTTTGATCTAGAATAAGTAGGTGTAATCGGAAATGAACTTAACAATTGCACTAAAAACTTGAAAATAAAATAAGTAAAAAATGTTTTAAGTTAAACGGTTTTTATTGCACCAAAAACTAGAAAATAAAAATTAGTTATAATTAACCGTTCATGCTACTTTCTGTAGATTACTCACGTGAATCTATTATCAATGTAGTCGTCTCAAGCCGGATGCTGAAAGCCACGTTTAGCCTCTATGTCAGTGGATTAAGCATTACCTAATCGAAAACGTTTACCAAACTAAAATAAAAACGTGAGACGTTATCATAAAGGAACATACAAGTTCAAAATATGTAAATGTAGCTTTAATTTTGCAATTAATCATCCATCTGTTCCAACACTTCTACAGAGGTAAATAATTTTTATCAATGCCAGAACAAAAGTTATTACACTATTGCTGTCTTGATTTCTATATTTATTAGCTTATTACAATAGAATTTATATGGTGTACCTAACTATTTGACCACTTTGGATGCTACCAATTATCCTCAAAACGCACAACAAAGGTTTTTTTTATCTACTCGCGCTGTTTCCCACCATTTTTTTAAAGCAACGCCATGGCAATTCAGCCAAAAGCCAAATTTAAAACAACATAAGAAAAAATATATAAAAGTAATTTCCCCTTTGTGTCCGTTATGGTCAGACAACTACTGAACCCTACACTGAGCATGGCCCGACATGCTCTTGGCCGGTTTTTTTAGTTTAGGCAAATGTTTTTATTAGGTAAAGTCAATAATAAAATTGGTCTGCCGCTTATCGACTCTATTTGGTCAAGTAATACAGACGAAAACTGGTAGACCACTTTCTTGGCTGACCCAGGGCTAGAAACCGGTTTTTAATATTTCTGGAATATCTCCTTGAAGGCTCCTAATTATTTTGTTATTTCATATATTAAATCAGGTATTTTTAGGCTTAATAAATTTTACACTTTTATGACATTCACAATAAAGTGCAAATGTTTACATATTTTGCTGCTCATATATATTCATGGATAATCTATTGAGAAGAGTGGGGAATCTATAGTATTAGAAATCTGTAGTATAGCATATTAGGAATCAGTGTTATTCGGAATCTGTTGGGTTGAGAATTTGTAGTATTGGGAATTTGTAGTATTGGGAATTTTTAGTATTGGGAATTTGTATTATTGGGAATTTGTAGTATTGGGAATTTGTAGTATTGGGAATTTGTAGTATTGGGAATCTGTAGTATCGGGAATTTATAGTATTGGGAGTCTGTAGATTTGGAATTTTGTAGTATTGGTAATCTGTAGTATTGGGAATTTGTAGTATTGAGAACTTGTAGTATTGGGAATTTGTAGTATCGGAATTCTGTAGATTTGGAATTCTGTAGAATTGGGAATCTGTTGACATGTTCATAATTCGCTTTTTTGACATAGTTTAATGACTGACTTCACCTAACTTGAATGGGGGTTTTAGGAACGTATGAACCGCAAAGAGAGTTTATCATTCATATAAATATGTAAGAGGATTTGATAATAAAATACAGATCATTTTAATTAAGTAACGTAGCTATAATAATTATAATTAATTTTGTCAGCCTCTGTAGTCTAGTTGCTAGTGACCCTGCCTACGAAGCTGGAGGTTCCGGTTTCGAATCCCGGCGAGGGCATTATTTGTGTATTTATTTATCACATATATTTGTTCCTTGGTCATGGCTGTCTATGTATTTAAGTATCTGTACGTATCTATCTATTATATATATCGTCGCCTAGTACCCACATCACAAGCCGTAATTGAGCTTACCATGGGACTAGATCGATTTGTGTAACATGTAACATGTCCCAAGATAATTTATTTATTTAATCTATAATAGTGTGTGAAAACAGTAATGGCACTTCGTTGCAAGTCAAGTGCCTATTTCATTTCAACCCACATCCCATTCAGTATTCAACAAACAAGCCTAGTTATTAGTCTATAGCCTACAGTCTAGGTTACATCGACCAGCATTCTAAATGAACGTTATTTTAGTCCGGCAGCTCAGACTTTGTAACAGTTTATGTGAACAATACAAAATACCAGACCGGAATTTTATTTACAAATACGATGGGAAATGTATTTATTACCTTCCTAAGCACTCATACTCCTATTGGCTTATTACTAATGCAAAGTGTTAATACGGGTATTACAAATTATAGAAAAAGATAAAATAATAAGGAATCCTATTGTATAGCTGACCTATCCTATTGCGCCAGTTGCGCTTACGTTGGGTCCCCTTTTATATGCCTAATATTAATAGTCCTAATATGAATTCGCATAACGGATTTGGCATAAATAATTAAGCATAATATTGAATAGGCAAAATAATAAAATTCCATAATGCTTAATACGCATATTACTGATTACGCATAATTGACATATGCATAACATTATTAAATATAACTTTATTCGCCCTAATATGGATTAGCATAAACTTAGAAATCAAGCAAATGAGGCAGATCAGAGTAAAACCAAGACAATAAAGTTAAGTTCAAAAGACTAATAAGCAGGAGCAAAGTTAGCTAGCTTTCGTCGATATCTCCTACACATCCTAATGAACACGTCAGATACAATCAATTAAATTGGTTATTCGCGGATCGTCTAGAACGCAAAATGACTAGTGTGTTGTTTTGCCTACATTGCAGTTTGACCATCGAGCATTATGTCAAATCCTTAGATCGACTTGAAAGCAAAATACGCAGACAGACAAGAACGCATTTTGCCTACTTTTGTCTTTTGTTTTTGCGAGTACAGTCACAAACAGTAAAGTAACCATAAAATCGATAACGTATAACTTTTGCGATTTACGATTATATAGGACTGTAGCAAACAAGTATACGTCGTCTGATTATAAGCGGTGGATTTACTTACGTGTATTGTCTGGCTTGTATAACATTGTGTTACATTTGAGTTGGCAGTGCATCAGCTCCATTTGACATGCGCAGAGGAGTCCGGCAGGGTTGCGTGTTGGCGCCGACTTTATTCGGAATTTTCTTTTCCGTGCTTTTAAGGGTTGCTTTTGGTGATACCACTCAAGGCGTACACCTTCACACTCGAGCTGATGGCAAACTGTTCAACATCGCACTCCTAAAGTCTAAAAGGTATAGAGAAGACTTTTATGTGGACAGTTTGCTGTTCGCTGATGACGCCGCTTTTGTTTCATCATCATCAGAGGAGCTTCAGAGAATGGTTGACAAGTTCGTCGCCACGTGCAAGCAATTCTGCATGTCCATAAATGCTAGGAAGACGGTCGTTATGGGGCAAGGCGTGCAGGAATCCCCAATAGTATTGTTGAACGATGCGCCGTTGGAAGTTGTAGATAGGTTCTGCTACCTTGGGTCCACCGTATCACAGAACTTGTCGCTTGATATGGAAATAAACATTCGCATCGGCAAAGCATCCACGATGTTCGGGAGGCTCAGTACAAGGGTATGGAATAATAAACACCTGACTTTAAATACAAAGACGATCGTATATCAGACATGCATCTTGTCCATACTCTTGTACGGTGCTGAGACTTGGACATCGTATGCTAAGCAGGAACGGAAATTAAATAACTTCCATATGCGCTGTCTTAGGCGCATTTTAGGCATCACTTGGAAGGATCGAGTTACAAACGAGAAGGTGCTTAGCATCGCACGCATGCCGAGTATCACAGCCGTATTGAAACAAAGGCGGTTGCGGTGGCTGGGCCACGTGCAAAGGATGGAGCCTTCTCGTTTGCCGCGTGTAACTCTCCTGAGTGAAATTGCCTACGCCAAGCGTCCGGTTGGCCGACCAATGTTACGCTTCAAAGACAGTGCTAAACGCGATATGGTGTCTTTCGGAATTGATCCATGTACGTGGGAAAAAGCATCCGAAGACCGAGATCATTGGAGAGGGGTTCTAGGTGAAGGCGTGGTGTCCCATGATAGCGCTTGGTTCGATCTGCTCTCGTTCAAACGGGAACTAAGACACCAGCGCGCAGTCTTACCTCCCGGATCACCAAGTGCGACATTTACGTGCACTTTATGCGGTCGTGGCTGTCGCTCCCGTATTGGCCTAACTAGCCACACACGTAAGTGCCGAACCTCTTTGGACGCTGCTTGAAGCATCTTTTATAGATGTCAGAGGCCAATGATGACATTTGAGTGCAAGGACTGTAAGGACCGTGAGCATTACAAGAGATTTTAATGATACTCTCCTGATAAAACTATAACTAAACTAAACTTAGTAGCAACTGGTGTAAAATGCAAAATGTCCAGTTATAGGTGGGTTAGGTTAGTTAGGTATCTTCAAATGGCCGAAGGCCATCGCTGCACAGAATAGGAGCCCCGCGTAAGCGAGGCTCCGTCGATATCGCTTTTAAGTTAAGATAAAACAAAAAAGAAACTGTAGACAATTTGCATTTTAGACAAAGTTGCTACTAACCCCATCTTTTGAATCTGTATCATTAAACTTTTGCACTCAACTGTTTAGACATTTTGCGTTTTAGTCATAGTGCTATGAAGGCAGTATACGAAGTAGGCATTTTGCGTTTTAGTCAATTTGAGATTTAGACCGATTGCACGTTGGGTAAACTGCAGTTTAGGCAAAACAACAAAGTAGTCATTTTGCGTTCTAGACGATCCGCGAATAACCCACAAAACGATAACTGTATCCCATATAAAATACTCACGGTTTCGCTACGCAATCTATGATCGGTGATTATTATTTTATCTATTATATGTATTTTAAACCTTTAATTAAGTATACCAATTAGTATTATGCTCATCCTAATTATTCCAAATCATCGTTATGATAGTTTACGTTATACGTAAATATATTATGCGTAATCGTTTATGCGAAATTATGCTTATGCCACTTAAATAGTATGCTTAACAACGCTATGCCAATTTGAAGTATGCGTAATAAATTATGCGAATTAATATAGACTCGCTTACGTTATTATTAAAATATAGGCCGGCGCTATTACTTTAGGTATAAAAACATAATTTTCCTAACTAGTGCGGAAAAGTAAACTTTGCGCACGCTTCGCGTGTGTAAATTTCTCTTTATAAGGCACTTTTTATGAAAAAGTCGTTTGATACACGTGTAAAAACTTCTTTTAACTCGGGTGATTGTCGTCTTCGTTTCACTCGGGCTCGAACTTTCACTCTCGTCGAAAAATTTTTTTTTTGCACTTGCATTGAAATGTACTATTAATACGTTTTTCACCTATACTATCTTATACTATTTCTTGTATAATGTATTTGTAAATGTAAGCAATTTTTTTTTGTATGTTATGTTGGTATCAACATATCGGTATATACACATATTTCGAAATTGTTCGTGGATTCCGGCATTTTTTTTTTACAGATTTTTGAAACCCAATGAAATGTAAAGTAACAAGTAAATATTATGTAGAAAAAGCATCGATAGTTGAGTTTATAAATTTCCCTGCCTATTATATAACTTATCCTCGCGGATGTAATATGTACCAGTAGTTTTGGCTAAAGTTTATTTCATTATTTCACAGGTATCAAGTGTTGTTCTTCGTAGTGACGTACGCTCTGCCAATGCTGGGTATGACGTTCTTCTATTCGGCCATGGGCCGCGTGCTATGGGGCTCTCGGTCCATAGGCGAGCTCACACAGAGGCAGATAGACTCTATCCGGTCAAAGCGGAAGGTAATATATAATGAATCAATGATTATTTGTATTGTACCGTTTAATAAATTCACATTAATGCATATATAAATATCAATGGATCTTACACTGAACGACCATAAATTACGATATCAATTCACATCACATTATCAGAGCCCGGAAAATCCATAGCAAAACAAAAGCCTGACGCAATCAAAGTAAATATTTTATTATCGATATTGAGTAAGTTTTGTCTAATAAAATCATAGCAATATGTTTAGGTACATATTTTATAATCATTCAATCCAAACGATAAAGAAGAGGTAAGTTAAGGGTTTGTTTTGTATGTATTATTTCATCTAAAATGCAACGTAACTATATTATCAACGTTACTTATATTTCGTATTTGGGTTGTAGTTGGGTGACAAAGAGGTAATCAATCTCATTGAAAATAAAAAAATCAATTATATAAGTATGTCGTTACTCGTATTGTAATTTCATTGCGTATGGCAGCGATAAAATATAAATTGCGTTTCTGTAGATAATTATTATTTGTATATTAAAACGGTTTGAAACGGACGTGGCTGATATATAAACTTACTCGATATCGATAATAAAATGTTTCTCACCCTAATTTCATTGCAACAGTCTTTTGTTTTGCTATGGATTTACCGGGCTCTGCACATCATCATCCATTTTTAGTTTAATATTGACTGCACAACTAAATGCGTCACACATACCACCCGGGCACGAGGATGGACCTCGATGGTTATGTGGGCCTGGTATATCTACTTAAGCCCCGCGGTCTTCCACTCGTCGCATTTGGGTGAGGCCACGGGAACTCGCAAAAACACTTTCGTCATCTCGCTGACTCGTATTCATATGAATACCTACATTGACCAATAAAACGAAACATTGTGCATATTTGTAAACAAAAATCCCTGTGTTCGTTAATAACGTAAGCTCCGAAATGGAATTCGAGATCAAAAATGTAAACAATCTATGACAATGATATGACATTATAAAGTCAATGTTAAAGTGACATTCCAGGGGTATAAAACTTTTTATTTTTTAACACCTTTATAAATTAACGTTCGCATTTTGAGATGGGTTATTTACTTTATTTTATTTATTTGCACACTTACAAACTATCCTTACAGGTGCTAAAACTAAGACAATGCTTGATGTTTAGGTGTAGATAAGCGAAAGTCAAAGTATGTTCGATACACAAGTATCACATTCACTAATATATTTTTGGACATGACTATAAAAAACATACGGCTGAGTGTCCACGGTTCCTGATTACAAAAATAATACCTAGAAAATTTACTAGAATGATGTAATAATCAACATAATCAATGTTTGAAAACCAATGTCGTGTTACTTTAATCTTTAGGTAAATCGGGAAACGAATTCCTGTCTTCATCTATAGTTACAATCAAATCCATTTCTTTTAAAAAATTAAAATGATTGATTTGTAGGTAAAAATACTAAAATCTGTAATTCATGTTCTTTGTAATGAGGTGTTTTTATGAATTCATAAAAGAGGCAGTTGGAGCACCATCTTGTTATGATTTTTTTTCAGTACATTGTTATAACTGCGAACCAAATGTTTAAAACTTGTTATCATAGCCAGTATTAAACACCCTACATTTTATTAAAACTAGAGAAATATATCATTAAAAAAATAATGTATGCTATAAAAAAATAGTCATCATCATCATCATCATCATCATTCAAATATTTAAAAACTATACGTTTCGCATTTTTTTAAGAGTATTTCAATGATTTTAGATTACCCACCTCTCGCAAATATTTTTTTGTGGTGGTATCCGCTTTGTTTACATTTTTGATCTCCAAATCGATTTCAGATCTTAATATCAACCTCGATTTCTGGCAAATTAGACGAAACAAGTTGGGGCTGAGGTACGGAGGTCGTCGCTCGATACATCATTTACTTCTTTCAGAGACAATATAACCTTACACCACTTACAATATTTTTTTTTTTGGAAGAATTAGATACTTAGTGTGTTGTGATTAATCTAATATTATGTTTATCCCTAATTCAATATCTCACTCAATCATTATCATTGGTATTGTAAACGTAAAGATCGCTGGAAGATGTATGGTTTTGATCTATATTCGGCAGCATGGATAGTGTGAATAAAGTAGTTCATCTGTGACTGAAATAAGTAGTTTAGTTTTGGGTTTGATAAATATGGCTGCTAAGCCTAACCTTTAAGTGTGTGTAAATGGGATTATTCATTAGAACAGACATTTATTTTTTTAAGTAAAGAACATAAATTTTGACAAATAACAGTATTTGCGGAAAATAGGCAAATAACTTCGGCGTATGTATTGTGACCGATGAATTTGGCGAAAACTCACAATTTATCGTGATACCTTCATACTTACTTACTACCTAACTAATGGTTCTAACGCGTTTGTTCCAATTCTGAGCATGCTCTAAGATACGAGATTTATTACATTTACAAGAGTATCTTTCACCAGAATCACGTACGGTGAAGTGATGTAATACGTCCCACGGCTCGTCGTAAAAATATACTCTGAATTTTATTCTCGTAGGCGCGAAGTTCCTACTTAGTTTGAGGTGGCTATTGATATGGTAAGCAGCCTGTCATATTTCCTTTCACAAAAGATTTATCCACAAGGATTTCACAAGTTTTAGAGAATTTTGACGCATAGATGCTTTGTTAGCACTTCAATAACTCGCTCACCCATTTTCTCCACCTATTTAACTGATCAATTATTATATCTTTTACGTTAAAGGCTTTAAATACTATCGGACTGAATTTACTTATATTCATGCTAGACATGTAAACAGAGTTATTACCTTAATTAATCTGTTTTTGACCATAATTAATAATATTGCAGAATTTCAGTTTTTGTATCAATATTTAAGCCTATATGTCGTACTGCATGAGTGCATGCTGTGCAAAGAACTTTACTACAAAAAAACACGACTACATTTTTACCGGTGATTGGTAAATTATTAAAGGTTAATAAAGTTGACCTCCTCAGTTATTCAATTAGCATGATATAATGTAATTACTCGCGTATACTCGATGATACGCGAGTAATTACGTTATATAACAAGCTGCATTAAAATTTATCGCATCGGGCTTGCGTCTGAAAATGTAACGCCAAAAAAGTTCTCGTTGTACTTACATAAAAACCTACTAAAATCAGCAGAGTTAACAAGTACCTTAGAATAAATAGTTTTTCATAATTATTTGGGTATAAGATTTCAGTCGCCACATTTTTTTTTATGTGACGAAGGTAGATAACTGAGCTCTGAGCCCACCAGATGGAAAGCAGTAACTAACACCCATGGACATAGTGATAAAAAAATCGCCTATGCGCTGCCTACCTTGAGGACTTAGATGGATTGCTTCTATCTATGCCAGTAATTACACCGGCTATCTTACCCTCAAATACGGCACTTTGTATAGGTAGGAATGATGTATGTTACCTCTGACAACCCCTTTTGCCGCCTTTGGTCCGGTAGAACAACGTCATTACACTGATTACCTAAAACACAATTTTGCTATTCTTAAGTATGACATATTTGACTAGGTATACTACTCTGATGTAAGATTGTCTCATTGATATCTATTAGTGGGTATTTAAATTTTACTGTGATAAAATAACGTACCTACATCTTTTCAGGTTGTGAAAATGTTCATATTAGTGATAGTTATCTTCGGAATTTGCTGGCTCCCGTACCAGTCTTACTTCATATACACGCACTTCAACCCCTCGATCCTGTACAAGAAGTACGTCCAGCATGTCTACCTGGGCTTCTATTGGCTAGCCATGGCTAATGCGATGGTCAACCCGATCATCTACTATTGGATGAACGCCAAGTAAGTACCTACTATTATACTAAGGCTTGTTCCACTAAAAACGTTATAGTACATTATTGCCAAGGTACGGAAAGAGAGGAATTTTTGGGAATCCTCAGCCTGGCACCCTACTGCCATTATTAGTCAGAAAAATCCTCTTTCCGCTGAGGATTATATTCCGGTTCTAAATAGTTAGCTAATGAAATCCTACTCAAAGGTAAAAGTACTACAAGAAAGTGTTACAAAAAGCGGTATGATCCATTTCCATACTTTTATTTTACATACCTACATGTAACAATTTGTATATTTCTTCTTCCGATAATTCTCACTTACGTAGAAGTTCGGTAGGTATCAGAAAGTTCGGCAGACTCATGCCAAAACCATGCGCGGAAACGTTCAAAGGCACAATGAAAAATAAAACAAGGATAACTTTTATCTGTATATAAGTAACGTACTAAAAGGAAATTTATAGCAACGGTTTCTTTGCTACCATTTGACCTTAATAAAGAAGATTGTATACGTTTTTCCGCATATAATTAGGGAGGGCTTTGTTTATCTTTTGGGTATTTTATTCTGATTATTTGTTTTACTTTACGTTCAGAAACAAACGGATCATCAGAAGTTTATGTCATTATTGTTTCTTCATAGTCGCGATTCTAAACAAAATGAATTCCACACAGCTGAAGTTCATAACATGCGTTTTTCTTCACAGTCATCAGTTTCACACAATCTTGTTTCTACCTAGTTGCGATTCTGCACAATATTATTACCACACAACAGATATTTTCCGCACGAGTTTTTCTTCACAGTCATCAGTTCCACACAATCTTTTTTCTACCTAGTCGCGATTCTGCACAATATTGT